>JAEUWP010000245.1:0-13474 GCA_018524725.1 Podaxis mareebaensis | reverse complement strand
GGAGTGTCACTTGCCGACTTCAGTGCGAGGTCCCAAACCGCCCTGGCTCAGATGGTTGCCGGAGCGAACGACCAAGTGTTGGCCGGAACCGGAATCAGCAAGATCCATCTGCGGATCATGGTGTGTTCTATTTTTGCATTTGGCCTCCGATCGTGAGCTGACGATCATTAATAGTGGACTGGATATGAACATTTGAATTTTGTGCAGAGTATGCCTGCGAGCCCTGCGATGTCGCGGGGTCAGCTTGGTGCAGGTATCGCGATGCAGTTCTGGTCGTTTGTGGCTGTGAGTCTTTCTCGTCGTTTGTTTGTGCAACATGTCCTGACGACCCAATGCAGCAAGCAGAAAGATCATTGACGACGAACCCCCAATGGCAGATCAACCAGAGGGCCATCCCCTTTGAGAAGATATTTCTCGTGGCTCTATACAGCATCGGCGACGGCATCTGGCAAGCAGACGTCGCCGTCGATTTCTAACTCCTCCTTCACACTTGCGTTCTCTGCATCTTTAAGTTATTTACTATGGCATATTACCACTCTCGCATTATAGTAAAACGCCACCATTTCACGAGCTCATAGCTATTCTCTTACACTCTACACACACACTTATATGTATGCTCATACATACCTGTCATTGATATACCCAACCGCATCCTCCAGATTGCAAAACTTCTTGATAGCTACTTTAGACCCGGAGGAACAGTTTAAGCAGTCAACAAGGTCAAGATGCATTAGAGCAGAAGATTGTTTCGGAAGTGACATGAGTGCGCCAGAGGATGAGGTCACTGTCACTTTACGGCATTCATTTGAAATGCCCACAACGCCATGCCCAACAGCAAACATTTTGCCACCGCGCCATGAATATAAACATATCCTCGGCCTGACATATAAGCCTCGTCGGAGATAATGGCATTCAGAGTCTTCGCCTCGCCACAATATTCCGATTGTACTGAAATAGATTAGTTAGGACTCACAATCCGGGGGGCACCAATTCCTCCTTCGTCAAATGGTGGCTATCTCTGTCGCAGAAATTCATGCCTTGCGTTCTCCACTGCGCCACGCTCTTTAACGTCCTCTGCGGAACGTTCTAGCGTATTTTGCTCACTTCGGCTGCACTCGACGTCCATGGTCGCAAGGCCAGATGATCCCTTCTTGTGGCATCACAGGGTTTCCTCGCGCTGGTGCCATGTCATGGGAGCCCAGTCAAGACTTGCGGAGCATCGTCGGCTCGTGGTGACATTGCAGAAGCACAACTGATCGAGTTGCGCTGACGTAAATTGTTCGTGCCATCCAGAATTGGTGTCCATCAAGTTGATGATACCCGGTAAATGGAGCCTAACAGTCTTGGGACTGCAATTTCTGCAATGACGTCTCGCTCTACGGAAAAAGGGCCTGGACACCGGCTTTTGTACAGACAGTCAGAACTATATATATTCCAGATCTGCGGAAACAAGGGGGTCCTCAGCATCAAATGGTCCGAGATCCGAGCCATGTCCAGTGGGGTACGACATGTTCTAAACAAGATCGTTTACTAGCCACATTGTCCTCCTGCCACTTTCTTTTGTTATAGCAGCTAGAATTTTGACTTCTAGCAACGATGTGTCGCAGCCCTCCGGTGTCCAATCATTACCTAAAGGATTTCTCAGATCTGGATGATGTTATTCGCGGGGAACAATGGGTATCATTTTGGGCCTGGTATGTCGAATATCCTATGGTACATATGAACATGATCATACTTGCATAATACAGGATGGAGATGAAGTCGTGAAATGATGGAAAGACAGTGATAATATTGCGATGATAAATGTGTATGGATTAGAGGGTGCTTAGAAGTCGACAGCAATATCCGCTTGCCAAACATCGGTGCTGATGCTGTAAAGGGCGACAAGAATGATTTTATCGAATTCGATGCCACCATTCCCGATTTTCCATTCTGGGCAGGACGTCGAAGACGACATTGCTTTCTGTAGGTCAGGTGAGAAAGGTCAACAATATCTTTAAGGGGAAAATGACTGACCTCAACGAACCGCCAAAAATGCATGGCAATACTTGCTCCAAGTTGTATCCGAGTCATTGATGAACTCGCTGGTGTGCTAAATGACCAGTTTAGATGATCATATCCAGGCCACTAAATATAACAATCAGCCAACGGCTCGGAATGTCATCAATGGATTACCCACCATAATGCGAAGGTTGATTTGTTTGACTCCAGTGTTCGCCAAGACAAGATCGTAGCCTCCGGAAACCATCTGGGCCAATGCATTTGCGCTACGAGCACTGAAGTCGACGATTGAGACTCCCTGCTGGGAATACCCGATATAGTCGAACGAAATTGGCTGTGTTACGGGAGCTCCGGCGGCTTTTGCAGCGCATTGAGGGACCCGGCGGCGGCGGGGACTGGCAAATTGGGAAGGTGGCGGTGAGAGAGCGCCGGAGAGAGATGAATAACCGGACATTTGGGAGGGGAACACGGGAGTGTGAATGGGGCTGTGGTAGCGAGACATTTTGGTGCTGATAGGCTTTTAGAGTTCAGAGACCTGATGCTCTGGCGTTGTGCTGAGGCTCGGAGGACGCTAGGGGTAGCTGTTGTGCTTATTCTCCTTGGCCATCCTGGTCTCTGTTAAATAACGAAGTCGGGTTCTGTTGATTGAACTCTCGCCTCGACGCAACTTCACAAAGCAAATGGATACCCTTGCTCGCTGTGGTGGACATCCTTGACGAGGATCACTAGCACGTCGGGTGATGGACCAGGGAAGCGCGTCAGGCAATTCTCAGTCGAATCACACCCCAAAATGGTAACTGACGTGGTTCACTTCCCCAGCTGAACCGGCGATTTTGCAATTTGTGAAGTAATTGCACGTTGTAATATCACAACGCCCTGAGCCAGTTCAGGGACAGTTATTATCTCGAGGTCGAGGCACAACCATGAGGTTGATTAGCCGCCAAGTTCCTTTCCCGAGCTTGTTATCAATTAGGATTTCCATTACTCCTCTGTGGGTCCTATAATATGTCTGATGGCCTCCGAGTCGCGGATCCATATGTCAAGTGCTATTTTTATTCCCAAGACCTCTAAAAATACCAAAGTCAATAAACCTTCCCTCGATCGTTGACCGACTGCCACAAGTCGGTTTCAAATGTGGGGAGCATGAAGCTACTCGGTTGGTCCGATTGGAATCTTCCTCGCCCGACCTTAGAACTAACATTGGAAGACACAAGGGCTGATTAGAAGTGAGTGGCTTTCTATGCGGTGGCACGGCCTTTCTCATGGGTGAATTATCACTAGATTATCACAAATCACAACTAGACTCGCTAGCACCATTAGTCTTCAATCAGCCCTAGATAAATCACTAGGAGCCGGGCCACCGCCCATCTCCATCCAATCATATTTCACCTGTTTCCGAATCCGGCAAAAACGGGCCTCGTTCATGTGATGTGATAGAATGGAAGTGACAAGGGAGCTTCAACGCCCTTGTTTAAAATCACATCCTCCCATCACATCCTCCATCACATCCTCATCACACTCGCTTTTTATCACATCCGACTGACATCCTCGTCACTCGATGTGTCCAACGTGTTTCTACTACTGTCTACGACTCACAGAATACTCAGATGTGAAGAATAACATAACGTTGTACGGACGCTCGCGAGCGGTATATATCCCGATGGATACTGCGTCCCAAGTCACTGTGATCAGTGCCTTTGGGCCTCCTCTCGAGGATACAATCGAAAGCGCAACGCGGCACCTCCAACTAAAAGGTTACACAAACTCAAACTGTGATCCACAAACTTCGTATCACAAATCATGTCCCGATACCATAACCCAATCCACGCTCCGGTTTTTCCTTCCCAACTCTCGTCATACTCGACCCTCTCGGGGGCGCTTGCTCCACCTGTTTCCCGATTCAATTCGCAGCGCCGAAGACGCGTCCCTCAGACCGTGTGTAAAGCAAACGGCGGCCCTATGTGTGTGCCAATAGCGTTTGACTATATCGGTCAAGTCGGACAAGGTGTTTCCTTGGCGGACTTTAGTGCAAGGTCACAAAATGCCCTAGCTCAAATGGTTGCCGGGGCCCAAGACCTTGTGTTAGCCAGTACGGGTATCAAGACGATGAGGTTACACGTGATGGTATGTGCAAATCATTCCTACGGAACCCGGTCATTAAATAACCTGTGTCGGGATCTGATTAGTGGACGGGATACGAGCACATGAACGCCATGTACAGTGTGTCTGCTAGCTCGGCGATGACCCGAGGTCAACTGGGCGCAAATATCGCGATACAACTCTGGTCTTTTGTCGATGTTCGTGTATTCCTTGTGTCGGTAATAGATTCGGACTGACTTCGTTGTAGCAAGCCAACAAGACCCCCTCGACTAATCCTCAATGGGAAATTAGTGCCAAAGGGATCAAATTCGATAAAATCGTGCTCGTGGCATTATATCATATCGGCGGTGACGTCTGGCAGGCCGACCTTGCTGTAGACTTTTGAGTCTAGGATCGCTGCCACTTATGTCTTTGATTTCCGCTTGGGTTCTCGGTTACTTGTCTTTTTATTCTTCTCTTAGCAATTGTACAACACCACCGCCTGATGACGTATGTAGGATGTGTGCCTTGCGAGGATCTAATTGCATGATGTCTCTATGATATATAGGGTGTAGCATTAGCATCATTGGAAGGCGTATAATAAAAGACGATCTTCGCAAGTGAAGGAATCTCTGACGTTAGTCTTCATTATCGATATCTCACACGTGCTTGTTACGTCATCCCCATATGCGTTCAAATCTTCCGAAAAGCACATTTAGGGGCCTTTCTCGCGAACTTCCGCCGGCAATGATCCCGTATATGTATCTTCTAAACCCCAAATGTATTGGCACAAGAATACCTCTACCAGGGAACAACGACAAGTGAATTATCTATGCAATATTTGAAGAGCCGGAAAGCGAAGCGTGCGACAGTGAAGTAGGCAATAAGAATATAATACATAGGTGGCTGCTACAAGACCGATTCCGGTCTGAATAATATTGACTAGAGAAAAATTAAGGTAGGTAGTGGGCGATGATCGAGGTGAAAGTGGTTGGGATTGTACTTTTTGTCGTTGGGGTATTTGATGAGCGGGCGGCCGGGTGTGTTGCAGATAAAATTTGCATAACATTAATGCGTGAAGGATCATGATCCTGAAGGGGGGGGGAGCCAGTCTCTGGTGGTGCTCGTATCGGATGCAAAGGGCTAGTCTCGAGGACCGGATCGATAAGATCTAAGTCGGAAGGTGAAAAAGGGCTAAGACCTGGAAGAAAGGAGATGTGGTCTGCCGATCACCACCGGAGGATGCCCTCATAGATGAAGAACATCACCGCAGCGTTAGGCACAACGCGCATGAGATGGGCACTGAGGCCCCCGTAGAGCGATTTCACACCCTCCTCTGCGATGATCAGTTTCAGTGTTTGCCATAGACCAGTATATTTGATCACTCCGTTCACGCTTGGCTGCCGTAGCCGCGTTCGTAATACCTTAGAATTCAGATAAGGGAGGCACTCGGTGGAGTTGAAGAACACAACGAACCTCATGAGGATACGAGACAAGACTTGCAACACACTTTGCCGTTCCTGCACTTCCCAACATACCCAGCCACTCCATTGCACCGCCTTTGCCTTCTGTGTTCGCCGTCAACTTCTTCAGTCTCTCATACAGTACCCACTGTATCGTTCCTTCCGTCACTCCGAGATAACTCGCACTTAGGCCTTTATAGAATCCTTTTATACCCTCCTCCCTGAAAATCTTCTGGATACACAACCAGCTACCACCGATGCCACCCTTGTGTCCAGGAGAACCTGCCTCGACTAATCGTGAAGCGGATAGTTGCATCCGGGTCTTGACAACCCAGATAGGATTTGTTGCCGTCCCAGTGACGATACCGGCGAGGGCAGCCGCAGACAGGTGAACGAAAGAGTTTTCACGGCCCTCGTTGAAGGCATTGGCAATGATAACTTTGCCGTTGCCGTATGTATAGAAGTTTATCGAACGTGCAGGAATGACGCCAACGAGTGTGGGTCCGAGACCTTTAAAAAGCGCGCGCGGGGACTCATCTCGGTAGATATCGCTGTGGGAACGGATAAGAAACAATGTGAAGAATGTTACAGCAGATGGGCATACCGCAGAATGTGGCCTGTCTCTACGAAGTTCCATAGCAGTCCGCCGTGTCGTGGTGCATGCAGAATGGCACTTCCAGAGCCGTTGCCCATCACACCGACGGCAGCATGTCCCTCTCGGAAAAGGCTCGATTGTAGACGCGTCTTCACGACGTCAAAAGGGCTTGTTACGATCGCCCCGCACATTCCTCCAAGACTGCAAAGTCTGTCAGCGTGCCGAATGAGTCCCCATACGCGAAAGCACATACCCGCCGGCTACAAAATGCCGCCATGACTTGGCTGGGAGAAAACCGGTGGTCGACGTCGCAGCCTTGTTATCCGACATTGTCCTGAGGTGTATTTGTCTTTGGAATTTCTGCGGAATTCGGTCGCGGGTCTATGACGAGACGGAAGGCCTGAGAGAGGAGAAACGAATATAAGCGAATCAGCAGCCAAGAATTTTTATCCGCGTCACGTGCCAGGGGAAATGAAATGATAATTTCCAAAGATAACACTTGGCTAAGTCCGATGCCTTCTCCATGTTTTCTCTGTCCATAATCAAGGTGAGCACCTACGCCTCAGAAAGAACTCTACTGACTAGTTCATGGTTAGGATACAGTGGCAATACAGCCATCGCAGTTTGGCCAGCCTGCAGATGAGGCTATAATCGCAGAAATCAACAAAAAATACGCCAACCGCGTCCTCCACGACATTGGCCTTTGCATCTGCGTCTTTGACCTTAGCCAGGTCGGCGAGGGCAAGGTACGCTACGGGGACGGCTGCCTATGGTACAAGGGTGCGTTATGCTCTGCTTATATTTGGGGATCAAGGCTGAACACTGACACAAGGCAGTCGTGTTCCGTATGGTGATGTTCAGGCCGTTCATATCAGAGGTTATCGTTGCCAAAGTCAAGTCATCGGATGAAGACGGCATACGATGTCCGTGCGTGCTCATATGAACCTTCTTTTCGGCACTTAGGCTTCAGCAGTGACAATGGGGTTTTTTGATGATATATATATTCCAGCTGTGTATCTCCCGCAGCCAACCGCGTTGTACGTATCCCCGCTGTCATGGGGCCTATCTTCTCTGATCTTGGTCATTTATTGAGTGATCCCAACGAACGCGCACACTTCTGGCTCCCGGACTCCGAAGCAACGACGTCACAACAGCTCTTAGACTCCCCCGTGGCAGAACGAATGTATATCGACCAGGGCGAGGTGGTCCGAGTGCGTGTCGAGGCCGAGGACTTCTATGACGATGAGCCTGGACCTCCAAAAATGGCCGAGGGTGTCCAAGTGGTGAGAGAACCGAAAAGGGCACCTTATAACATCATCGTACGTGATCTCTGTTTCTCCCGTTATCTATGTTCATCCGTCTTTCAGTGTTCCATAGCGGAACAGGGCCTTGGTCCGGTTGCATGGTGGTCTACCGCACAGCAGGTGGAAGAAGATGATGCAATGGATCAAGGATAGATTCGAAGTATCTCCTCCGTTCATGAATGTGACTTACGCGTTTCAGTACTCCCTAATATATCTTGTATAATGAATGTGCTGAGGTGTGTGCACTCATTGTTGGGAAGAACGTGGTTCTTGCATGCCGGTGTATAACTCCTAACGACGTGGGCTTTCCACTGTCGATGTCTTCCAGACTCCGATTTCTTACAGTATGTGTAAGCCCCTTGACATTGCTATAATCGACCTTTCGTATCTGTCCGACGGTCTCCAAACACCTATTTCTCCGAGCCCTCAAAAAGGAACAAAATATCTGAAAACTAATCGGACATCCACGGATATACAAGCGCCCATCGACCAAATTGTCCAAAACGTCCCACACATGATTCCACATTTCTGCTGCCACTTCACACTTCACATCTAACAGTCTAACTGGGGTTATCAGACACGAGGCGACGGATATAGCGGGTACCTTTCCTCCTTTAAACATACGATTATCTACTGTGGTAATCGCTCCCGAGGTCACACACATCTGTCAATACTCATAACCTCTTCACCCGTTACCTAATCCCGAGGCATGCGACTAAAGCACAACTCTTTTCGAGCGAAGCGGTGAAGGTGGTGAAGAGAAATGATGTCGATTGTACGAAACCCCGATTCCGGAGCTCCCGCCAGATCTGAAGATATACTACCACCTGCTGGGATTTACTGCTCGGATGGTACCGCCGGCGGCTGAATTTTGGGATAGTCGCCGGTATCTCTGATTTATCGGGGGTCCGAGGAACCACAAAGTTCTCGCGAGCGCCTTCTTGGAACGACAATCAGTTATTGGTTCTCTTCTTGTATCGACGTCGATGAACCTCTTGTCTCCCCCCTTCGTCTTCAGAACCGTTCATCTTAGGGGACACACGGATCAAGTCGTCTAATATCTATAGTCTTTTGCTATAAAAAGCTATTAACGATCTGCGGTACCCGATCCACCTGCGCGGACTTTAATTTGCATTTCCATGGATTTTCGTTTAATTTGTCATTACGTCTAAACCATGCGCTGCTCTTTCTGATAACCTCCGATCAGGGTGCTCCTGTGGATCACGGTGGCGGTTAGATTCAGCATTCAGATTGCTATAATTATCGGTACGTAGTACAGAGAGGTCATAGTAGTAAAACATCGAGAGATGAGTGCTGTTGTACATGTTGCAGTAGATAATAAGTTAGAACTTTTGAGAGGCCGAGGTATCAGAAGCGGAGCGCATGGATGTAAGAAGACTAGAGGTTGCCACGGGAGAATGGTGGGTATGAGGAAGGGAACCCGAAACCCCCACAACGTCGAGTCCGAGTCCATAAAGGGTCGGTGAGAGGATCTTTCCTAGTGCTCATAGGGCACTGGCGCAGGATCGACTGCAATATCTGCCTGGCAAACACCGTCGCCGAAACTATATAGCGCGACAAGGTACAACTGGTCGAACAAGATAGCGTCCGCTCCAATCCGCCAATTCGGGACAGAAGTCGAAGAAATTTCAGCTTTCTGTTTGAGGGAATGAGCATGAGAACCCGAAATAAGACCATCAGAACTGACCTCATAGAATTTACGGAACTGTTTCGCAATAAGGGCTCCGAGCTGACCCTTAGTCGTCGTTCGTGACACAGCAAAGGTAAAGGTGCAGTCAATGTGTTCGTAACCCAACCACTGAGACCAGGGTCAGCTTCACCTGATCAGTGTCCAGGGAAGCAGGATGCTCACCATGATGCGCAAATCCATTTTGTGGATTCCAGTATTAGCCAATACGGGCTCATTAGCGCCAGCGATGAGCTGGCAGAGCGCGTTTTGGCTCTTGACAGAAAAATCCCTTAATGCAATGCCCTGCCTCGCCTGAGAGAAGTAGTCGAAGGAGATAGGCGAGAACACAGGTGCGCTGACGTTTTTGCATGCCTTTTGAGGCACACGGCGGCGGCTGGGAGAGGTGAACTGAGAAGGCGGAGGGGCGGGTGTCAGGGCGCCAGCGAGGGAGGAATAAGTGGAGATTTGGGAAGGGTGGACAAGCGTGTGAATTGAGCCGCTGTAGTAGCTCTCCATTGTGCTTTGTGGTGTAAGCTGTTGAAAGTTTTTCGTTGAGTGAAGTGCGGGTGATCTGGTAGCTGGATGGTTGTCGGCTCGCAGTGAAGCTAGGTGGTGAGGAGCCTAGGCGGCGAACATAAGGATTATATATACCATAGAGCAGAGGCCTTGATCCCCCATTGTGAATCACAACATTCGACATTCTTCACATCATCACAGAGAGGTTTGTGATATCACACCTGGGAGGACCTTCACATCCCGAAAAGGAAGGTGAGTCTGAACCTTCAGTCGCAAGTGATCGGAAGTGACGAGCAGTCCCTTAGTTCTATCACAACGCCGCCTCATTGGCACCTCTGGTATTGTGGTGGTCACTTGACTCGTAACGAAACCACAGCACTCAAATGCTGTATGTGATAAGGCCCCCCTTGGCGTTGTTGAACCGATATAGTAGTTGTAGGGGACAAAAATAGACTCGACGCCCGGCACTTAGCTGTCTTGGGGTGCTTTGGGATGTAACCGGGATGCAGCCGAACAGCTGCCCCCGATGCGTGGCGGTATGTGATCCATGAGTAGATCAGTTTTGACGAGGATTGTTTAACGACATATCATATCGTCACCATGTGATCGATCCTCGCTATGGTGATGGGATCCTGATGAGAGGAAAGATAGGGCTCCTGATGAGAGGTGAGAGATAGGGCTGTCAGTTGGCACAGATGAGAGGTGTGGCTGTACGGAGGTCTAGCTTCAAGTGAAGGTTGCAAGGGAGTGATGAGTCAGGGCCGACGGAGAGGAGTGTTGTGATTGTGAAATCTGGATGGGACTGGTCACGTTTCTGTGGTTGAGAATGCTTGGTTCCAGAAACCTACGTGGAACATCATGATCTATTCCTGTTCGGTGACAGAATCTACCCGGAGCATTGCTTACTATACACGTCCTTTGTGCGACAACCAAGGAGGTCAGCTGACTTGGACAACTGGGACTGCATTGTGGGCGACAAACGATGGCTCCGGACCGTTTCCTGATACTTCCTGTACAGGCGTTTAATAATCGGACCTTTGAACCAGGCATGTCGAGAGCCTATCCCACTCCTGCCTGACTAACATCCTCCGATATGGTTGCGTTGTTCGCCAACTCTTGTGAAAAAGATCTAGCGGAAGCATCTTCGAAGTCCGAGAGCGATATGATTATACCAGGGTTAGATGCCTATTTCTAGCCGATCTTAATGATAACAAATTCAAGGGAAACTTGGGAGATCCACCGCACATCACCACTGACCGAATCACCTCATTTACGTACCGATTGCGCTCTGGAGCACGAACATCTATCCACTATATTGAGGACTACTACGGTGGATGACTCGCAATGGCCACGAGGCAAGCGGGTGCTAAGTGCTCCGAGTTGCCGCTGCAGTAACGTTGGAGAAGTTATCGTATGACACCACGTGACAGAACGTGGGCCAGCTCAACAGGGGATAAATTATATATGGGTTATTCATCACGCTCACCATCGTGGAACAGTTGATCTTGTGCTGCGGACTCGAAAAACAGATGACCCAAACTGTGATATAATACAGCTATTGTTAATATTTCTAATGTCTAACACGTGTGGAACATACGAGAGCTAGCGATGAAGTACACAAATGGTCAGAGACTTGAAGAGCATTGCGATAACAGGGACAGAAAATAAGTTAAGTGGTGTAAGTGGAGGGCGACAGAGGATTCGAGAAGGTGACAGTGACTTTAGATGTCAACAGCAATATCGGCTTGCCAGACGTCCCCTCCAAGACTGTAAAGTGCAACGAGGAGAATTTTATCAAACTCGATACCGCCATTTCCAACTTTCCACTGAGGGCATGTTGTGGATGAGGTCATGGCTTTCTGATGAGATTGTTAGCAATTAGTTGCTTCCAAAAGGGTTACCACTAGACGAACTTCAATGAACCGCCAGAAGTGCATGGCAATACTCGCTCCAAGTTGTATCCGGGTCATTGATGAACTCGCCGGTGTGCTGAATGACCAGTTAAGATGTTCATATCCAGGCCACTAGATATATAACAATAAGCCAGCGGATCGGTATGTTTTCAATGGATTACTCACTATAATGCGAAGGTTAATTTGTTGGACCCCAGTATTTTCCAAGACAAGATCATTGCCTCCGGCAACCATCTGGGCCAACGCATTTGCGCTGCGAGCACTGAAATCGACGATCGAGACTCCCTGTCGGGAGTACCCGATATAGTCGAACGAAATTGGCTGTGTTACGGGAGCTCCGGCGGCTTTTGCAGCGCATTGAGGGACCCGGCGGCGGCGGGGACTGGCAAATTGGGAAGGTGGCGGTGAGAGAGCGCCGGAGAGAGATGAATAACCGGACATTTGAGAGGGGAAGACAGGAGTGTGAATGGGGCTGTGGTAGCGAGACATTTTGATACTGACAGGCTTTTAGAGTTTTCAGAATCAGATATCTGATGCTCTGGCGTTGCGCTGAGGCTCAGAGGGCGCGAGAGGTAGTTGGTTTGCTGATTCTCCTTGGTCATCCTGGTCTTGTTAAATAACGAAGTAGGGTTCTGTTGGTCGGACTCTGCCCTCAGCAGAAAACTTCACATTGTGCAAAGGAAAGCCTCACTAGCTGTGGCGAGCATCCTTGAAGAGGATCACCAGCACGTCGGGTGATTGACCAAGAGTGCGCCTCCTGCAAATCACATTCCGAGAAAGGGAATCGAGGTGGTTCGCTCCCTGCGTGAGCGTGAATGAACCGGTTGGCTGTAGAGGGTGAAAGGCCAGATGTGATATCAGCTAGACGCGTTTAAAACTCAGGGACGGGTCGCCTCGAGGTCAGGGAGCATAATCACACAACGAGCATTAAGCGAACGCAAGGCTATTCTTTGGATGAACTTCAGCCAAGAATATTCATAGTTACCATGACATCAATATGACATCTGGCTTTTCAAGCCCCATAGCTGGTAGTCTGTCGGTTGCAGTGCCTGGAATGAGTGTACTTAGTGAACACCTCATGCATAATACGGGGGATATTCGTTGGCGTATAAGATTTGGGTCGACGGATTTCAGCTCCTACGACGCGATGCATGAAATGTAAATGCAAAGCATTTGTCAAAAAGTCCTCACGATGACAATTGATGCGTAATGTCGACGAGGGGTAGGTCGTCCAATATCATGTGGATGTTAGCTTCCTTGTGTTTTGCATTGGATCACAAATGACTACTGACGCGCTGGCTGTGTGTGCCATAATTCGCGATCATAATTGACCACATTGACACTTGAGGCCGATGCATCCTTGGTATACCGTGCAAGGTGATAATCACATCCCATCAAATCACATCCGTATATATCCAGGCTTACCGCCGGCGGTTTGATTGGTTCGCCTCCAGTGTTCAGAAGCTGATTGATGATCGAAGCGTCGATCTTGCCTCAATATGGAAAAATGCCGGCTTGACCTCGACTGTGATTTGATTGAATACCAACACCCTTGAACAAAATCACACTACGCTCAATCACATCGGACCCTCACTATGCGCTCCCCCCGCCATCGCTCACAGTAGACTTACAAGTGAAGGAGCCTAAGCACACACCATGTCGATACGAGAACACTTGAGAACATATAAACTATGGACGGACTGTGCTCGAGTCACCAGCATCTTCGAGTCTCTCGAGCACCCAGCGAGCAAATCATCGCACATTCACAAAGTTTAATACCCTATACTCTAACTACGATCAGACATGTCCCGCTACCACAATCCCATCCACGCCCCCGTCTTCCCCTCCCAGATTTCATCTTATTCCTCTCTCTCAGGTGCACTTGCACCGCCACCCTCCCAATTCAATTCTCC
>JAEUWP010000244.1:0-26138 GCA_018524725.1 Podaxis mareebaensis | reverse complement strand
ACTTAATAGCGTCGGGGTGTCT
Organism: Podaxis mareebaensis; assembly: GCA_018524725.1. Lineage (NCBI taxonomy): Eukaryota > Fungi > Basidiomycota > Agaricomycetes > Agaricales > Agaricaceae > Podaxis > Podaxis mareebaensis. Next base: position 26,116 of record JAEUWP010000244.1, on the reverse strand, counting down.
TAGGACAGTATCTCTCCGCACTGAGACGACGTGTAGAAACCGTCTCTACGTAACACTTCTTCACTCGTGGGTCCAACTTGTCACCTTCCTCATTCAACACCCAGCAATCTTCACCCCACTCTCGCAGCTCACTTAGATCTAGTTTCACCCCATACACCATCTCAAAAGGGGTCTTCCCGTTGACGGCCTTGGTCCCAGTCCAGTTCATCAACCAAATGACATGCTGAATGCCTTCAGCCCAGAAGGTTTTAGGGAGGTGAGGGATGTGGTTTATTGCGCGTACATGTTCCATGATTGTGCGGTTGTGATGCTCAGCAACACCATTGTGTTGTGGGGTGTTGTGAACAGTTAGCTTGATACGAGTGCCTTGAGACTTGAGATAGTCTTGGAAGGCCTTGCTGGTGTACTCACCGCCATGGTCGGAATGGAGGGTTTTGATACAGACTTTGTGTTGCATTTCACACCAGGCCTCGAAGGTCTTGTAAGCTGTAAAAACTTCTGATTTTGCACTCAGGAACTCAACATGAGTCCAGCGTGAGTAATCATCAGTGAAAGTGACGTAGTATTTGCGTCCTTTCTTGGTTTCAACTGGCGCAGGCCCCCAGATGTCTGAATGGATTTCCTCTCCAAATTGCTTCACTCCCGCACTCTGATGCTCTTTCGCTACAGCCTTCCTTGTTGCTTTTGCATACACACAAGACTTGCAGAAATAGTCTGCCCCAGCGCCTGGCTCCAGCCTCAGGCCTGTTACCATCCCATCCTTCAAGAGTTTCTGAGCAGCAGCTGGCAAAATATGCCCAAGTCAATGATGGATTAGATCCAGGGTAAGGAGATCTCTGACTGCATTTGTGTCCTCGATCTCCCCTTTGACTTCCCTGATGATCTTGTATAGGCCATTTTTGTTTCGAGGGATTTTGGCCACACGTGTGCCCCCAGGATCTTGGATGATGCATTTTCCATGTGCAAAGGTTGTGGTGAAACCAGCCTCATCAAGGTGGCCGATTGAAACAAGTGTATATCCAGCCTCAGGGGAATACAAGACCTCAGTAAGTCTGAGCTGCGATGTCACTGATCCATTTGGTACATCCAGCACCATCTCCCCCTTCCCAATAGCACTGAAAATATGCTTATTCACAGCACAGAGTGGATGAGGAGTGATGTTGGTTATCAATGAGAAGGCATTTCGGTATGGAGATATGTGCTGGGAGGTGCCCAAGTCAAAAATCTCGACTCACATTGAGGTAAGTGGCTCTTGCACTTGCCCGACAACAGTTTCATCTTCACTAACATCACATACTTTCTCAGCAGTGACCAGGGCTTCTTCAACACAATTGTCCATCAACCACTCTCCCTCAAGCTCACCCACATCCATTGAAACAGTTGCTGAAACCCAATCAGCATCATCATCTGCCCTTTCCTCACTCGATTTAACCTCATCCAACACTTCCTCAATGTCGATCGCCAGAGACTTGTCCCAATCCTCCTCAACCATATTGGTGGACCCACTGCCACCCTGAGGGGAATTCCCATTACCCTGAAAGGAATTGGAGCCATGCTGCCTTTTCTTCTTTGGGCATTCTGGATCGTGTTTCCAGTGCCCCCATTCTCCACAATCATGGCACTTCCCCTTTCACTTCCCTTTCCTTTTCCCTTTCTTTCCCCCTTCAACAACCATAGCATCATCACCATCGGGCTTCAGGCCCAACTTGTTAGGTCTGTCTGATCGTGCTCGTTCCCATTCATCACTGATCAATATGATCAAGACTTCAGGGTCTATGGTGCCATTCAGGGAGTTGTGAAGATGAGCCACTGCAAGTTGCCCTGATGCAAATGTAGCCAGCCATCAAGGTAAGGACGATATGATTGTGCTTCAATAATCGTCATCGCTGATATTCACACCAACGGTTGCCAGTTTGTTCCATTTTGCACAGAGACCATTAAGAAAGACCCTGACATCCCCTTTATCAGGACAGCGGGATGCCATGAAATCGCGCCAGAGACGGGACTGGGAGAATGCACCTTTGTAAGTGTACTCTCATACTACCACATCCCACATCTCTTTTACATTGGCACAGTGCACGATGTTCATAAGGGTGGAATCTGGGATCTTCTGGAATAGAAGAGATCTTGCAACCCGTTCATTCTGGTCCCATTCAGCAACCATTTCAGGGGTGACTGGAGGGGTGGTTGATGTAGGGGTGGTGGTAGCCATTGGAGCTGTGGGAGCAGTCTGTGATTTAGCATCTTGGGGGGAACTAGCACTCGAGGCAGGGACAGCAGATTGGGAGCTTGACGTCGAGGTAGAGGGGTTGGCCTTCGGTAGGACAGGGCGCTTCACAGTTCCATTGAAGTGGCCCCAGAGGCCTTTGAGTTCGACTTCGGAGATGAAACGGAGAGAGAATATTGCCCAATTCGAACCAGTCAAGTCGAGCTTTGGCACGCTCAATGGGAGGATATTGGTGGTGGAGGAAGTGGCAGCAGGGGTTGACATGTTGTTAAGAACTGACTCCAGACAGGGGCGGACCACGGGCGGCCAAGGGCAGATGTGTGTGGACACAGGGTTGAGGCCTTGGCTTCAACTTATGTGTTGCACCCCTCTGATACCATGGTGGCCTCACTTGACCAACTATGGACTCAAGCAGAACGAGCAGACAGAGAATGGATGAAGACAGGACAAGCCTGGACCGAGGGGCAGACTTGTAGCAGACAAGCAGGAGAGAGGAGAAAGATCTAAGTTGATATTCTGACTGAGGACTACAAACAGTAGTGATCCTACTTATATACTAGCAGTCAGGATAAAGTCTGGAGAGTAGTAGTTAAGCGAGAAACAATAGTAACTACTCAAAGGAGAATACAGGAAACATGTGAACTGATAACTGCAGTGAAGATACCAGAATAAGGAGTCCATCCACAAAGTGTCCGGACGTCCAAAAGGACAGGGGCAGAAGTGAAACATCAGATAACAGAAAAACCAAGATAAGCAGATGATAATCAAGGGTAAAGGGAAAAGCCATGGATAAACAGAAAAACACGAGATAATCGGATAGAAGATCTGATAAGGGAAATAATGGAAGGAACAGGGATGGAGAAAAGTATTTAGAAGGAAAGATATCTGACAGAAATGGGAGAAAGGTTAAACTGAATATGATCCACAGAATCTGGGTTGTAACCAAGGCTCCGAGAGTTTAATGGACACGAAGTGAAGTCCGTAACAGTATTCCCCCCTTAGGGCCGAGCCTCTGAGGCCCAAGTCTGGACCGGACACCTGCCCTCAACTCTCTCTGCCAGATACAAATAGGGCACCTTCAGAAAAATGGACTTCATTCCTCTAATCCAACACCCTCGACAATGTCTCAGCAACAACACAACCAACTCCCCACCAACCCTGACATGATGGCAGCGTTCACTGCCTTCTACCAACATTGGCAGAGGGAGAAGGCAAGCACGTCTGCACCAATGGAGGGAGCTGCCCCGGAGGCAGGCCCCAGCAAAAAGTGAGGGAGGATGGAGGAAGTGGAGGCAGACGTGCTGGCAGAGAAGGCGGAGAGGAAGAAGAAGAAAAAGATGAGGAAAGCTGAGGAGGAACAGAAACAGTGGGAGGCAGAGGAGGCAGAGCAGCAGAGAGTTGAGGAAGAGGCGAGGAAGAAGTGAGAGGAAGAAGAAAGGCAGGCAGCAGAGAAGGCAGAGACAGAGCGGAGGAAGAGGGAGGCAGAGGAGAGGGAGCAGAAGGCACAGGAGGAGGCAGAGAGGATCAGGAGGGAACAGGAGGAGGAAGAACAGTGGAGGGCGGAGGAAAACAGGAGGGTGGAGGCAGAGGCGGAGGCAAGGAAGAAGGCTAAGGGGAAGGGAAAGGTTGTCCGCCTTGAGTTGGGCGATGAGTTGGACGTCCAGATCGTGGACCATCCAGCTGGTTCATGGGCATGACTCCCCTTCAAGATGGGGGGTGAGAAGTTGTGCTGCCGCTGCCACCAACTGCGGATCGAGTGCGTTCCACATGAAAGTACATGTCAATCCTGTTCACCAGAAGTTTACTGACCACTATCTGCAGAGGAACAGATAAATTCCTGTGCTGGGTGCTACCAGAAGAAGTCCCGGTGCGAGCCATTCTATGTTGAGGAGTTGTCAGATCAGAACCCGCGTGGGCCACAGCGCCCAATTCCCCACATCCTCAATCTGTTTACTCGAATGGGTAAGGATATTACAGAGTCGGAAGTCGGGATAATGGGGGCACTCCACAGCATGGTAAGTGCCTATGTGGAGGATGGGGTTGGTGGTAAGCTGACCCAGGAATATGGTAGGTTCCCTGCTACGGCCCATTAAGCAAGAAATGGGTCACATTGTTTACAGATCTGACAGAGACCCCAATAGAGGCTGTCTGCACCCTTACCATGGAGATCAACGCACTCCAGAGGGTCCAGGAGGAAACTAATGCTCTCATGAGGAGGGCATATCAGATCTCGGAGGAAGAAGTACCACGGGCATGGACGGAGGCAGTGGATGACGAGGACGATGAGGACAAAGTGGAGGAAGAGCCACAGGAGGAAACGGACAAGGATGTCCAAGATGTGGACATGGAGGAGGGAGTGGAGATGGAGCTGGCAGAACCAGAGGAAGTGGGAGGAAAGAAAGGGGAAGAGTCGAGGGAGGACAAGGAGGAGGACAGCAGACCGGAAGACACTGAGGGAGATGAAGAAGAGAGTGGGTCCAAGGGTGGAGACTTGGATGAGTAGTGGGTCCGATCCTCCTGTAAATGTATATAAAAATTTTGGAACCTTGTAGAAATGGAAGTTTTTGAATGTGCCGCTACCAGTGTGAGAGGAAGACAATTAAGATCAGGAAACCAAAATCAGAGAATCAGCAGAAACATAAGAACAAGATAAGAGAAGTCAGAGAGAAGACAGAGGACCAGGCTTGTCAGGATAGCTGGCATGAAAGTCAGCTACTAACTCTTGTGTGTGTTCAAGTTCCTTAGCCATCAGCCAACTAAACTCTTCATCTGTACCTTCATAACTGGCCCAAATGACTTTGTACAGGAGCAGACATGTCCAGTGGCACTGGTCAATCTTGGAATCCACAATCCGCTCAATCTCATATTCAGGTTTGCTGTCAATGATGACTGGAGGTGGAGGCGGAGGAACACAGTTAGGAATGGTGTTGGGGGTAGAAGGCTCGAGCATGGAAACATGGAAGACAGGATGAACGGCACGCATAGAGTCGGGGAGTCGGAGGGTAAAGGAATGAGAACCAGCTTGAGCAATGATCTCATACAGACCTAAGAACTTCTCAGATAATTTCTTTGAAGGTCTAGTAGTCCAGAAGAACTGGGCTTTGATGAAGACTTTATCGCCAACCTTGAAGTCTGGAGTGGACAGACAATGGGCGTCCGTGGACACCTGGTAACGCTCCTGGGCTCGGGCGATTTCAGTCTTGAGGGCAGAATGTAAGTCAAGGTCAACCGCAAAGTCTCAGGCCTGGGTGGACGTGAGATCGCATTCAGGATGGACGGAGATGGCAGGGTGATAACCCTTGTTAGCAAAGAACGGAGAGACACCAGTGGTAGCATTGGGAGCATTGTTGTAGGCGAACTCTGCAATGGGAAGTAAGTCAGCCCAATTGTCCTGCTGATAATTGCAATATACTCAGAGGTATTGTTCGAGTGTCTGGTTTGTCCACTCAGTCTGTCCGTCGCCTTCCGGATGATACCCAGACATGAAGTGCAGCTTCATATCCAGCGCCTTGCCCAAGGACCAGAAGAAGTGCAAGACGAATTTGGAGCCGCAATTGGATGTGATGTGTGAGGGGACACCATGCTTCGAGAATACATGGAGGACAAATAGGCGGGCGAGTTCAGCAGAGGTAATGGTGTCATGGGTCGGAATGAAGATGCTTTGCTTGGTGAGGTGGTCGATGATTACAAGGATGGTATCAAAGCCAGAGGACTTGGGGAGCTTCTCAATGAAGTCCATAGAGATGGAATGCCAAGGGCGATCTGGGATAGGGAGTTGCTTGGGGTTTCCATATGGCCAATGACATTGTGACTTGCTCCACATACAGGTTATGCAGCTTTTGCAGAAGTCCTTGATGAAGGAGCAGATGTTCGGCCAGGTGTAGTCACAGTGGACCAACTCTAGAGTCTTGTTCTGACTGAAGTGTCTGGAAAGCATGTGATCATGCTTATACTGGAGGACTCACAAGTGGAGGTCATTAGAATTGGGGACATAAATGCAGTTGTCAAGGCAGAGGAAACTGTCTGAATCCACGGACCAGTGACCTTGGGGGTTAGAGATATGCTCAGCAGCAAGGGGATCAGAAGGGAGAGCGGAAAGGATGTCAGAATGGAGCTGCTCGTAGTCAAGGACCACGGCTGCTCAGAGGGAAGGGGAAAAGAGGGAGGTGGCCTGGACAGAGGCCACAAGTTGCTCTTGAGTGAAGACAGGTCTGAAGTTGTGAGGATTTACCGTGGTGTAGCCATTATTCCCCCCTTTAGGATAGACATCCCATCGTCTAGTCAAAGCATCCGGTTTTGTCCTGAGGTGTCTGGGACAGAAGCAGATGACGAGATTGAACTGCGACAAGTACACTGACCAACGAGCCTGGTGACGGGTCAGAACTTTAGTAGTAGAGAAATACTCAAGGTTCTTGTGATCAGTGACCACATCAATGGGTAAGGCAGAGCCTTCAAGATAGTGTCGCCAGACGTGAAAAGCCTCAAAGATGGCCAGAAGTTCCTTGTCATGAGTATCATAGTTAGATTCAGATGCATTGAAAGTGCGGGAATGGAAAGCAATGGGATGAATGTCACCGTCAGGAGCGATAATGGAAAGAATGGCAGCCAGGGCATAGTCTGATGCATCTGTCTCAACAATAATCTGAGAGTCCAGAATCCAGTGAGTTAAGACCAGAGCTGTAGTGAAAGCCTTTTTGAGCACCTCAAATGCTTTGTGACACTCTGCCGTGAAGTTCCAGGGAGCACCCTTACGGGTGAGACGGGTCAGGGGAACTACAATGTCAGAATAACCATGAATAAAACGGCAGTAGAAGTTAGTGAAACCTAGGAAGGACTGAATGTCCTTGACTTTCTTTGGCTCAGGCCAATCTTGAATGATCTTGACTTTGTCTTCAGACATCTTGAGACCGTCTGGGGACAAGATGTAACCAAGGTATTCGACTGCTTCCAAATGGAACTCGCACTTGTCCGCTCGTGTGTATAAGCCATGCTTGTGGAGCCATCGGAGGACTTCCTGGACATGTTGCTTATGTTGGGAGATGTCATCCGAGTAGATCAGTATATCATCAAGATAGATAGTGACACATACATCTAACAGATCGCCAAAGATGTCGTTCATGAAGCGCTGGAAAGCTGCCAGAGTGTTGGTGAGTCCAAATGGCATAACCATCCATTCAAAGGACCTGTAGCGGGTCCGGAAGGCGGTTTTCCACTTGTCCCCCTTGGCTATCCAGACAAGATGGTAGGCGTGACAGAGATCTATCTTGGTGTAGATGCGAGCTTTGCGAGGAGAATCAAGGAGGTCAGAAATCAGGGGAAGGGGATAACGGTCTTTCTTGGTGATCTTGTTGAGTCCATGGAAATCGACACAAAGGCGGAGAGAGCCATCTTTCTTGTGGACGAAGAGGACTGGAGCACCATGCGGAGAGGTTGACAGATGAATGAAGCTGATGGACAAGTGTTCATTGATAAATTCCCTTAATGCTTCCAGCTCAACCTGAGATAGAGAGTAAATGGTCCCGATAGGAGGACTAGCACCCTCTTCCAGATTGATTTTAAGGTCATATGGATGATGCAGAGGCAACATATCTGCATGGACCTTGCTGAAGATGTTGGCAAATTCGTGATACTCTGAGGGAACATTTGACAGATCAACGGGCTCGGAGGGCTGAGTGGACCCAGCAGAGATGGACGGAGAACGGATGCTGAAAGTAAAGGGAACTGAACCAGGAAGATGAGATGCACACAGGAAAGCTGCAGCACCGATCAGGCTGATATGGGGATGGAGCGGAGGTGAATCAGACAGAGCAGAGGAATCAGATGTAGAGGACAGAGGGACTTGATCAGAAGCGGAGGAAGGCAGATCTGGATGGACTGGAAATGCAGAAGAAAGTGCAGTGTGGAGAGTCGGAGTAGGGGTTGGAAAGACTTGTTGCTGTGGCCAGAAAGAGATACTGTTCGAGACCCAGTCAATCAATGGATTGTAGCGGGTGAGCCAGTTGTGCCCGAGAACCACAGAGCAAGACGAGTCCAACCGAGTGACGTAGAAGTCCAAAGTCATTGATTCACCAGTAGGAAATGTAACAGGGATTTTCACTAGTTCAGTTATATATGAGTTTGAAGAGCTGTCAAAAAGTCGAAGTTCTACAGGAGCGACACGGAATGTAGGAATTGAGCAGTCACGAACAAGGGAAGAATCAATGAAGCAATGTGTGGAACCACTATCCACCAAGGCAGTCACAGTACCATCAGACAAAGGTGGATCGGAGGCGGATGAAGGAGCAAAAGATGGAGAAGAAAGGGGAACATGAAGAGCATGAGGGTTGGAAAGAGCGGACGCGTTGAGTCGGAAACTCTCTGTAGCACAGATGAGTTCAACGTGGTCCCCAGTCTGTGCAGAGTCCTGAGGACTGCCCTCTATTTTTTCGAACCCGACAGGGGATTCGAAGGAGAGGGGCTCTTCACCAGAACCTCAGCTTGGGCTTGAGCCTGCCGACCTTTGGCCTTCTGATTAGAGGTGGATGGACCCGGAGGAGGACCAGATCCGGACGCCTTGTGTGGGCAGTTGTTTACCCAATGGTTAGCATCACCACAGAACATACAGAGGTTGTTGTCAAAATGACGTTGGCATTCCTGAGGGGTGAGCTTGCCATTCAGGCCAAGTTTATTGCCCAAAGATGACTTTGGAGTGTTCCCGGATGAGTTCAGACAATTGCCGGACTGAGAGGAATTGGGAGGGGATTTGGCAGAGGACAAGTTAGGCTTCTGATTATTATTGTTGTTGGACGAATTGCCAGGTTTCTTCTGATTAGGGTCGTTCTTTGGGGGCTGCGCAGAGCAGTCACTATGATGCTTATGCTCGCACTGCCACTCCCAGTGACATTGGTCAATAAGACTAGCAACCCTTTTCATTTTGTCCAAGGAGTTGGGCTTACCCTCCGCCCAAGTGGCAATCAAGTCCTGAATACAATCCGGAAGACCCCTATAATAATGATGGCAAAGGACCAAGTCCGGCCACCTGACCAAACTAGCCAGGCAGTTGAACTTGAGGTCATATTTGAGGATGGGTTGGTTACTAGCCATCCGGAGAGAGTCCAGCTCTTCAGTGGCTTCTCCAGTGGGGTCTGCAAGTCCAAAACAGGTTTCTATTTCTCTGATGAAGACTTCCCAGTTATTGAGAAGCTCATGGTCAGACCAATCAAGGTCTTCAGACCCAAGAATGGTTTGGAACCAGTCGAGAGCAGTGCCAGACAGATACGTGATAGCAAAGCAGATTTTGGAAGAATCTTCTGCAAACTGATGTGCATTTGAAGTGAAATAGAGGTGGCACTGGAAGACCCATTGGCAGATTTTGAGAGGGTCCGAACCATCGAAAGTGTCGGGTTCTCGGACCTTCACATGAGAGGGATTTGCTGGGCCAATGGAGTTGCTCCGCTCCAAGGAATGGAGGGTATGGGAGAGGCGGCCAAGAGCATTGGCTAACATCTCCTGGGGGTCTTGATTTTCATTGTCGTCCTCACCAGGATCATTGCCACCATCACCACCCTCGTCTCTGGGGTCTGGAGGGCCACTGGAATTTCCTTGAGAGTACCCAGCAGAGGTTTGATTTTGAGTTCTGGACTTGGTAGTAACTGTAGTAGAAGACATGGTGGAAGAAGATTGATATGGAGTGGGAGTTGAAGAGATTTCACGATTTGTGCGGGGGAGAACAGGTTCTGGAATGGTGATTCCTTGAGCTTGTGCAGCACTACATGTCATAGATGGCATAAAAAATTTGGAACGATACCAGAGGTCTGAGTCAGAATATACTGTTAAGAACTGACTCCGGATGGGGGTGGACCACGGGCGGCCAAGGGCGGACACACACAGACACGGGGTTGAGGCCTTGGCTTCAACTTATGTGTTGCGCCCCTCTGATACCATGGTGGCCTCACTTGACCAACTACGGACTCGAGTGGAATGAGCGGACAGAGAACAGACGAAGACAGGACAAGCCTGGACCGAGGGGTGGACTTGTAGCGGACAAGCAGGAGAGAGGAGAAAGATCTAAGTTGATATTCTGACTGAGGACTACAAACAGTAGTGATCCTACTTATATACTAGCAGTCAGGATAAAGTCTGGAGAGTAGTAGTTAAGTGAGAAACAATAGTAACTACTCAAAGGAGAATACAGGAAACATGTGAACTGATAACTGCAGTGAAGATACCAGAATAAGGAGTCTGTCCGCAAAGCATCCAGACATCTGAAAGGACGGGGACAGAAGTGAAACATCAGATAACAGAAAAACCAAGATAAGCGGATGATAATCAAGGGTAAAGGGAAAAGCCACAGATAAACAGAAAAACACGAGATAATTGGATAGAAGATCTGATAAGGGAAATAACGGAAGGAACAGGGACGGAGAAAAGTATTTAGAAGGAAAGATATCCAATGGAAACAGGAGAAAGGTTAAACTGAATATGATCCACAGAATCTGGGTTGTAACCAAGGCTCCAAGAGTTTAATGGACACGAAGTGAAGTCCATAACACATGTGAACAGTACAGGTATGATAGAGAAGCACTTTCTGGGTAGGTTAGCAATGGTCGGGGCCCATAACCTGTAAGAAATAGGAACAACGTCTCAGCCTCTCGTCGTACACAAGCGAGAACTAATGTATTAGTATATACCTGTAAGAAATAGGAACAATGTCTAACACATAATGAGTAATAGGAAAAAGACACAAGACATTTAATCAACTCACCTCAGCCTCTCATTGTACACAAGTGAGAACTGAGGGAGTCTAACTAATGAGGGTGAATATAAAGGTTTCCTATTCTAAGGGTCGTGAAAGGACACAAGTGAATAATAAAGAAGTGTGTTTGAAAGAACAGTTTATATCAAAGGACATTCCTAAGCAAGGTGCGTGGACAAAAGGACAAAAGAGGAGAACATGAACGGAGGTGGTTTACACATCATTGACCATCCAAAGGGTCAGGCTGTGGGTCCATGCTCGGAGCAGATTTGCAATTCCAATACTTCTTTGATTCATAAGCCCAATCTATTGTTAGGAAGAAGTCTTCTTTGTTGAAAAATTTTTTCACTAAGAAGTTCTTCTATCTATTCTTAGTATAGATTAATTTCCTTCTGGCTCCAAGTCAATCTCTGAGTCAAGCCTTTGGTACCTGAAGAAGCTTCATTAGGCAGAAGTTCTTCTCATGGCATCTCATGGTAGATATACTTAGATAAACTGTAGATATAATTAGCTACACTGTCTGTAGGTATATAAACTATCAACATTAACAAGTAGAAAGCATTGTTTCTACTTGGTTAGGTGGAGACTCAATACAAAGTCTTTACCAAATCAAAGCTAGAAGATATAAGTCTTAAAAGATCTCTTAAGCTCTCTTATCACTCTCCTTTGACTAAGACTATCACTTGAGGAATAGGCTATTGTTGTACAAAAGATTGTTACTTGTAGACATATTGTCCTTGTGGTATAGGGTCTATACTTTATAGGTAACTTATCTGTTAGTACATGAGAAGTCTCCTTTGGTATGATCTGTAGATACATACTGGGCCTCTTTACAGACCAAGCAGCCTCACTATAACAAAAACCTTGTCACTTGTATAATAGCAGTTCTACTGAGTGTCAATTATTGGGACAAAACAAATAGTTATTGCAGTCCATCTCTCAGGCTTATACTCCCATTTGACTTCTTTCGGGTTCTCCAATTAGGCTTAAGACCCCCAACCTTATCCCAACCATCAAATGATTCAACAAAATAGATATATCATCAAATGTCGTAAATACGTGAATCATAGCAAGGACATAAAGAGCACTGCAGTAACTATGCGAGAAGGCAACGGAGGGGAGAAAATGAACTCTAACAATATTTTACACCAAAAGAAGTCAACGATGCCTCACAACACCAGTCATCGAGGAGCGAACAATGAGGGAAGCATAAGAACAAAAGGAAAGAACGAAAGACGGGCAGCCGGGCAATCAACGGAGAGAAAGGAGGGGCATAAGTGGAGTGATACAAAAGACCACGAACATGAGCAAATAGCGAGATTGGGAGCTTTTAACTCCCCAAACGCCATAACACCGAAACGCGAAACCAAGTCCAAGATCAAAGAGCGGTCGGCCCAAGGAACAACGTAATCATCTCTTCAAAACACCATTCCCCATCCTCGTAGCGGCAGCACCAAATTTAGCCGCAAGCCCCACCTTCCTCCCAAGCACCCTCAGCATCACAACACAAATCCCAATCCCGAACAATACCGCATACGTCGACATGGTCAGAGTCATCCTCGCAAACCTCTGCATGAGTGACTGGCGCTGTGCCTTTGTTTGCGCCCTTTGATTCTGCGACGACGTTGATGCCGGCGCTGACGGGGATGATGAAGACGAAAGAGCAGAAGAAGCTGAAGTAGTGCCAAACCACGCCGAAAGCCCAAGCATTCCAGGAACCCTCGACGCACTCAACACCCTCCTAACAACGTCCACAGGCCACGCACCCACACCCATCCTCGCATTCCTTCTCTCCTCCTCAACCTCAACCCGCCTCTCCCGCTCCGCAATCCACTGCTCAACCTTCTCCAACCTTCCCCTCACCTCTTCCACCATCCTCCTCGTCTCCCCAACACTCCTCTCCAACTCGTCCTCCCTCTTCTCCAATTCGTCCAACCGTTCCGTCTCCCCCGACTTCCGCCTCTCCTTTGGCTTCAACTTCGCTTTTGTCTGCGGAGACGGCGATAGCCTCGAAGTTTGGCCTTGCGCCGCCGTCGAACTATGAGATCTGGGCGGAAGCCCAGGCTTCGAGACAGGCGAGAATATATCTTCAACACTCCGACTCATCCCATCCCCATCAACATGTTTCACCGTATCCACACCCACCATCTCCCAAGCCTCCACACCACTCACCGCTGCCCTCTTTTTCCCACCTTTCTTCCGCATACTACCGGCATTTAGCGCCGCCGGATCCGCCTTGGCCAGCAAAGCCTCCATACTCTCCTCCGCCTCCGCGTCCACCTTCTCCCCAAGCTCATCTTTGCGTAATCGCGAAGAAGACTTTCGTTCCACAACAGTAATAACCGCACTCTTCGGTTCCCTCAAACTTCCCGTCCTCGAATGCGCCACACTTCCACCGCCGACACTCCCAGCACTCGCCTCCTTCCCATGTCCACTTCCCTCCTTCACATCCTCTTTGGGAACAGATAAAGGCACAGGAATAGGCAGAGCCGGAGCCTCCTTCTCCAACAACGCCTCAATCCCTACCTCCTCCTCCGCCTCATACTCCTTCACAATCGCATCCTCAGCATTCCGATGCGCGCCCTCCTCCTCATCCGGCGGAACCACAATATGCCGATGATTCTCTCCCCAAACCTCAACTCCCGAAAGCCGATGCGAGTGCGTACGCGATGAGAGCGAAATAACACGCGTACGCGGATGTTGAACTGCACCCCCATTCCCAACTCCCAACAACCCACCATTCCCACCATCCGCACTGTCAATACTCCCATTACTCTTCTTCTCACCCAACGAACCCGCAGCAAGATTCGTCGACGACGGAACCCTCGTTTTCGACCTAACACTCCCATTCGCAGCAACCAAGTTCATACTAGGCACTCTCGACCTCGGGCGACTCGGGGTGGGCGAATATGACTTGGACGGGACACGCGAATGCGAAGGTGAAGCACCAGAACCAGGCTGCCCAGGGAACACCCTCGACCTCGGTCTCGGCTCCAAAAGCTCTTCCAACTTTTCTTCAAGCAGTTTCGTAGGCGACTCTCGTCCTCCGTGACGCGGCTGTGGCGCTAGAATCTGTACAGGCTGCTGCTGCTGCTGTTGTTGCCCTTGCTGATAATGTTGATGATGTTGAGGCTGCTGAGAGTTAACAGCGTTCGCGGGCGCCTGAACTTGACTTGGTTCTGATACACGCTGCACCTGCACGTGCGGGACCGGAGGCGTGGTGATACCGACCGATTGAGCCTGCTGTTTTCCATGAGGCGCGTACACCCCGTTATCAGTGACATAATTGACATCAGCCATCATGGCACCTCCGTAACCCTGTACAGAAGCAAGCGGCTGATATAATTGGCCTGGGTGAGGTGGGAGCGGGAGGGGTCGGACGCCTTCGGCCAACGCGTTGACGTACAAGGTATCGAAACCTTGTGGTTGGATGTAGCTGCCTCCTGTGGTCATTGGGTTCATATGGCTCAAGGGCTCAGGGGACGCAATAGATCCGGTAGATTGGGGAGAGAAGGGTAAGACTCCAGGGGGGAATGGTCCAAATGATACATCCTGAGGGGGTAATTGTGGTGAACCGTAAGGTCCAAATGCAGGTATACCTTGCACAAAGTTGGGTTGAGGAGACGCATTGAATGCAGCCTGTTCAGGTAGAATTTGTTGAGACAAAGGCGGGTAGGGCAGTAACCTCGGTTCCTTCTCCTTCTTCAGTTCCGTATCTCCGCCCGTACTTGTAGAGGTTGTGGTCGCGATTTCAGGCATGGAATAGGACGTGTGAGAAGGAAAGATGTCACTCTGGGGGCGAGGACGGGGTCGGGTAGAATCGATAGCGGCTGCCGAATCTACCTCGGGGGCGAGAGAACCCTTTAGATCGTCCATTCTCTTGACAGGAGATGCGCCACGCCCTGAATCCTTGACGGGTGATACGGACCGCGACGGACCGTTGCGTTCGAACGATGCAACCATCCCTTTCACCCGTCCAGTTCCAGATCTTCCGCGTTGAGAACCTAGATACAATATTGTTGAGTATGGCCGCGTTTCAAACAAATTAGACACATACCGCTCACTGAACTCGAAGACGTGGAGGAAGTGGACGAATAATTTCCAGTCTCGTCTTCTTGTTCGCCTTGTTGGTCAGAAGGGAAAGTTGGGTTCCATATCCGTCCACGGAGTGAGTCCTGTCGCAGAACGCGGGAGGCGCCAAGTAGCGCACTCTGCCATCGCTGGTTCAATCCATACCTAATTCACCAGTTTATCAACGAAACATCGCAGCACAGTGTCAACAGGCTTACTTGTCGTCAAGATCACCCTCAGTCAACCTTAGAAACTTCCGCCCATTGATCTTCTGCGTCCGCACAAATGACGCTATATCCTGCGCAACCAACGACGGTAGATCCCCAGATGTGACACGTAATGAAGAGGTGAGATACGCAGCCAACTGCGATGGAGTCCAGGCCCGCGGATCATCAGGCAGCTCGTCCGTGCCAATACCTCCGACTAGATTTGGCTGAGAGGCACTTGGGAGAGTGTCTGCCCTGCGTTCTCTGCGAGTGAGAACCGGGACATCTTGGACATCAAACTCGGCTTTGGTAGGAGATGCCGAAGAAGGAAAATTGGGTGGTATGGGGAGCGGACGTGGGAGTTCTGCATTAAGACTGCGGCTGTACCTGTGACCGCTTGGACGCGGGGTGTTGACCTTGGGTTTGGTGGGAGATGAAGGGACAAAGTGGTGGGAGGTGCTGTTGGAAGAGTGGGTTGAGTTTGAACGAGTGAGGATGCCAGTGGATGTGGTCTTGATTGCGTATGGATGTGGGTTGGATCTGAGGCTGTCTTTTGTTGGAGAGGAAGATCTTGGAAAAGTGAGAGAAACTGAGGAGGAAGCAGGAGAGGGATAGGGAGACGCTGAGGTCGCCATTGAGAGAACTGGTTCAACCGTTCACCACATCCTCCCCTATGTACACATATGGTAACCCACCCATCAACTATCCCAATCCGGATCGGCGGCACATACAACATATACGGACTCGAACGCGCTGGAGTTGGTCTTCGCCCACAATCGACAATTCGCATGTCTAATTCAGAACGAGACTATGAAATAGCGTTTCGGAATATCCTCAAATTCTCTGACATATCGAAATGACTTATATCAATGTGTGCAGATCCAATTTACTGTTGGTTCGCGTTACCCGGCTCATCTACATCTCCGGATCCCGAAGCTTGATGTCGATTCAACCTGGACAGTTGGACTGGAACCGTGTCATGTACAAATACCTTTTATTTAGCTATACCTGAACACCACTCATACTCCCACTTGCAGATTTCCCTCAAGCCAATCATCGGCGCAAGATGCCAGAAGTTCATCTGAGTGCCTCGGCAAGCACTTGGGAGATTCTGGGTGTCTTATTAGCAACATCCTAGTCCGGCTCTTTATACGAGTAGTATGAAATCATAGAATTAGTGTGCTCGTATCTATGAAAGATAATCGAAAACATGTTACAAAAGGTCTTTATTCGCAGTGAGAAACTTGTCGTTATCCTCCAAACATTTTCGTAACCGCAACGTTCAAATTCAGGACAGTAACAGTGCTTCGTACTGCGTCCCATCATAAGTCTCCATGATCCTATCGTGCACGCACCCACGAACCCGTTATATCCGTCTCTAAATAGATTTTGCCTCGACGAAACGTCCTGGACACCCCACTACTTTTCTCCACCATCGTGAGCCTGTTTCATGCCTTTCTCTGCTTCGGGCACTACAGCAGCTCTCTCCCATCTCTTATATAGTCTCTTCCTCATGAGCTTCCACACCTCGCACCAAACAACGAACACAACGGACGCGCCAACCACAATGCTCCATTCCCATGAAATGCCCGTTTGATAGAAGACACGGTTGTTGAAGCCAGGCACGTAAACGGCTATGGAAACAAGACATAACTATACACGTCAGAGGAGATGGCGAGCAAAACTCACGAATGACAACACTAATCATGCCGCCGACAACAGCCCAGAAGAGAACTTGGTTCCTCCACAAATCCTTGTAGAATGGAACTCCAGGCGTGAGAGAGAACATTGAGCGGTTTACTAAAAGGGCGGTGAGAATCATATCGTTCGAGTAGGGCGGGCACTCACATGATTTAAGCTCGAAAGCATACAACAAGATCTGGAAGATGAGAGCTGCGAATGCGGTCGATCGCGCACGAGCAACCGGTATACATTGTTCGAGTGCGTTATGATTGCAGTCATGTCCCAGGTTACCATCATTACCACCATAAACGACGATGACGAACTGAAAATGTGTTATTAACAAAATATCATCCCAATGGATGCAAATTGACTTACGCTCACTAGAGACAAGGCTCCCATCACGATCCCATAGGAAAACGTGTCAATGATGACCGGCCAGGTAAAGATACCATCCTTGACTGAATGGGGAGGCCTCTTCATCAGATCAGCCGGACTTGGTTCCATACCCAAACCGAAAGCAGGAGGGGCAGAGGTTAGCATGTTGACCCAAAGCACCGCAATTGGGCTTAGCGGGAAGGTGCTAACACCTTCCGAATCAACAAAGCAAAGACCGACAATAAGTAGCAGTACTTCGGCGATGTTGACGGAGAGAAGATGAAGGATGAAACGTTGAATGTTGAGGAAGAGGCGGCGGCCTTCGGAGACTGCAACACGGATGGAATCGAAGTTACTGCAAATGTGTCAGTCCAATGCTGCCGACAAACCGGGGAAAAACTTTACTCGTCAGTCAAGACAAGGTCCGATGCATCTTTCGCGACATCTGAACCGGCCATGCCCATTGCTATTCCCACTGGTGCGAGCTTTAATGCGGGAGAGTCGTTGACGCCATCACCTGACATCGACAGGTGCTTTCCACGGCGCTTTCCTGCGTGGATCATACGAACTACGTTCGGTGGTGAGCACCCTCCGCCTTGGGCGTCATGAAACAAGACTAACCTTTGGTCTCCGGTGCACATCTGGCGATGACGAGCGGAAGTTCGGGCAATGCATCGATCTCCTCGTCCGTTAGTTTGTCAAACTCCATCGCCTGCAGTTTTTTTTAGCACAGAGTCATATATCGTAGTGACTCGCAAATCATACCGTCATAACGGTGTTCCTTGGGGCATCAGGTGAGATGATCTCAACCGACTCGGCGATGGCCCTTGCAGTCGTCAGATGATCACCAGTTAGCCTAAATCGTAATGGGCTTAGCATCTCTACATCGAGAAAGAGAAAAGCACTCACATATGAACAACAATCCCAGCTTCCTTACAAGCCCTGACAGCACCTAAAGTCTCAGGCCGAGGAGGATCAAAGATGCCAGCCAGTCCTAGGAACGTGAACTCCTTCTCGGCGTCTTCACGAGTGATGTCCTTCACTATAGCTGGATCGAGCGTACGGTGGCCCATTCCAATAACACGCAGTCCCTGAGAGGCGAGCTCCTCAGCCTTGGCAAGGAAGACATTTCGAAGGGCTTGTGTCAGAGGTGCGACAACACCAGGCTCCTCCGGATTTGGGACATAAGATATTGAGGCATCCAAAACACGTTCGATCTACGACCCGTTAGGCTAATGCTTCACCGACATGAAAGAGCATGAAAGAGAAAGCAGCTTACAGCACCCTTGATCAGACAAATAGCCTCCCCACCCTTCTCGGTATCCACGTAGATCATGGACATCCGCTTCAGTTCACTCGAGAACGGGAACTCCGCCTTTAGTTCAAAACGTTTGCTAGCAACTGTGTCTTCATCTTGGGGTTCGACTTTCTCGCTGACGGTCTTCTTCTCTTCGATGATTGGTCCTAAGGCGGGTCGACCTATTGGTGCCTCAGGGACTGCAGCATCAGCGGTGAGACTTGGACGACCAAGGTTGAGCTTCGTGGCAAAGACCTGGAGTGCGACTTCCGTAGGATCTCCGGTGGACTTCCATTCGCCTTTGAGATTCTTGTTAATGCTATGAGCGAATCGATTAGGGTTGCGTTCAGTGTAAGGTTGAAACTACGGCGTACGTGGCGACATTGCATAGAGCAGCGACGCGAACGACTTGAGCGATGCCCTCATGTAGAGCTGCAGCGTCAAAAGCTTTACCAGATGCATCCTTTCGGATAAGGCCGGTAGGTTCGATGGCGTTTTGCGTGGTGTCAGCCGTGAGTTCAACGGATGCATGCGGGTCTCCCGCAATCCAGAATTTCCGAACAGACATTTTGCCTGCAAAGTTGCGCATGAGCCATCAAACGAACCGAAAAAGTAAAGAATGGATCAACCCAAAGTCAAAGTCCCAGTCTTATCACTACAAATATCGGTGACACCGCCAAGGTTCTCAAGAGCATCGAGTTTGCGAACAATAACATGTTCCTTCGCCATTTTCCTCGTACCAACGGCCATCGTCAAGGTCAGGACAGCGACAAGTGATTCGGGGATGATGGCGATTGCCGTAGCAATAGCATACAATGCAACCGTGTTCGTGACGTTGAACCTGGCCACAGCAAAGACAATGATAGCAAGGATGCATGCAACACCGAATAGGGCATATGCAAGTTTCGCGAGTTTGATTTGAAGTGGCGTGCCAGCTCGCAAACCCCTGGATTAATTTGACAAATTGAGAGATACCAAGACAGGAGCGAGAGAAGCACATACAACTTAGTTAAAATCCACTCCTTGGTGCGAACCAGGAAAGATTCGTTGCGCGTATCTGAGCCGTTGGAGTCCGTGCCACCAAGGACTCGCGCGATACGACCGATCTAAAAGAGAGAGACTTAATAAAGAAGTTGAGTGCCGGTAACACCGGCAAAAGCAAGAGTCAAAGTGGACACAGACTTGTGTGTTCATAGCTGTTCCAATGACAATACCGGTTCCTCGACCCTTGGTGACAACAGTGGAAGCATAGCACAAGTTGAGACGATCACCAATGGGAAGGTCCATTTCTTCCTGTTTGAATGTTTGTGTTGTTTTCGCAACAGGAACAGACTCGCCCGTGAGGAGCTGCTCAGAAACCTCGAGGTTTGAGACGGTAACCATGCGCAACTAGAGGCATGTTAGCAGTAATTGCAATAAAGGAAGGAATATCCGTACGTCAGCTGGAACAACGTCGCCACCTTTGATTAGGACAACATCACCGGGAACAACTCTCTTGGCTGGAATCGCTATACTCTCGCCGTTACGGATGACCGTGGCAGTAGGTGAAGAAAGCTGGCGAAGAGAGTCCATCGTCTTCTCTGCACGATACTCTTGAAAGAAGCCAATACTGAAAGAGGCATTGAGTTTCTGTCATCAGGAAGTGGAGACCACCTACATGGTGTTCGAAACTATGACGGCTGCAATGACAGCTCCTTCAACGAAATCTTGTACACCAAAACTTAAAGCCATGGCAGCAACCAATACCAGAGTCAAAGCATTCGCTATCCAAACAACTTTAGCAGCCGAACAATACTGGAAATGAGAAGGGGCAATGGAACCTACCCAATTGGCCGACTAGAACTTTCCAGGCAGATACGCCACCACTATCAGCAAGTAAATTCTCTCCGTACGTCTCAAGCCTTCTGCCCGCCTCGTTTTTGGACAAACCATTGGCGGCAGAAGTTCCCAAATCACCAACAAGCTGTTGAACAGTGAGCGTATGTGCAGTCCATGCAACCGACGGGAAATCTGGGTTATTGGGAGGGACAGTGGTCGAGATGGTGGTGTTCGTTCTGCTGTTCAACCAGATGGCGGGATCGCGCCTGAGTAAATCGAAAATACCCATGCTGGTGGAGGTAGGAAATAGAACGACCGATTACTATCGTGCCCTCAGTCGATATTTATACGACCTCAGGCCCTCCAACTAACAAATAGGGAGGAGGGGCAGAGAATTTAATCAAGCCAAGTCCAAGGACTTTTTGCAGTTCTTGGCGTTCGGGTCAAGCTCAAGCTTGAGTTGACTTGATATAACTTGAAACTGTATCAATGGATAACTCCAACTCCCTCGGGTTGTATCCTTCATCGTCATCACAAGGCAGCACACATGCGGGCAGGGAACGCGAATGCAAGGGAGAGAATACGAACGACATCTCATCTGGAGCTCTACGCCAGATCCTCGGGTTGTTCTTGGCTGCACGAATTCTCGCTTAGTCAGCATCCCACACGCCGCGCTGACGTTTCAAGACCCACCCCAAGGCTTGCCAAGAGCCTCAGTAATAACTAACAGCTCCGACACGCTAGTCGTGTTCCTGTGTGCCGTATGCGCACAATCGAGCCCTCTTACGTTTTTTAACCGCGATGTAGGATATGGGTTGATCGGGTCTCTTTTTCTCGGTGATCCCAGCAGACAAAATCTGCCTCACTTTGGGCGCTAAGGCGAAAAGCCTCCGGTCACCTAACGCCCCCGTGGTGGACCGATCACAAATGAACTAGGAACAATCAACTCTGGCGAGCATTCTCCGCTACTGGCGGCCAACAAACCATGGAATCCTCAGGAAAACAGCGAATGCGAGAAGGAGTCCTTGGTCAGACGACATCATAATATGACGCATATCTATCTGTATTTCATTCTATGGTCATGTAGTTGTGATATTTTTGGCGTGCTGTAGTGCATGAACGCATGTGCCCCTGAGGAGCTTCATACATCAATGCATCATCATCCACTCCCCATGGACCCCTCAAAGGCTTCACTATCGACAATATGTCGCGTCAGCGTACCGGAGCTCTCCCTCACTTATCTTCACCCCTTTTTTGTTGCGGCGGTGGAAACGAGTTACTCGATAACAGGACACAAGATGAATATCATATGACTGCCAAGTCTCAACGCCACCGACACTTATCTTTTCGTCTTCCTCCCATGCCCCATGCCCAGGGAACTGCTCGGCTACATGAGCCTATATCTATGTCCTTAAACGATTGAAAAGTCTGCAGAGCCTTCAGCAAGCTTTAATGCTAAATTAATGGTTTAATTTTGAGTATATACTAGTATGCCAAGCTTGAGCGAATAGCCCTTATCAGCCACAAGGAGGCTTATAGGCCTATGCTACTGAGCTATCTGTACAGGTATCACACGCTTTAGCAGTCCGGGAGCTATAATATATGCTGGTTTTGGTAAAGAGAATTCTGAAAGGTGCGTAGTATCACTCATTAATGGTACCTGTAAACTGACAGGTACCCAATATTTAATGTCCATGTGAACGCAGATATGAGCTCAAACCTAATAGGAATGTGAAGGTAAGGGCCTAGACTCAACCCGAGACCAAACAGGAACCCAAAATGAGGAATATGAATGTGAGGGAAAAGGCAGCCCTTTGAGATGCACTGCAGCAGCGACACAGACTAGTTTGCCTGTCCCTGCCCAATACACCTTTGCTAAGGCTATAATTTGTCTCTATCTCAAGAATGTTGTCGGACTTATACACAGCTTCCTTGCTGGTACTATCATCCCGGATAATGTAACGTGGCTCTTCCTCAGAGGCCTGGACTGTGTGACAGCACAGATCCCCGGTCCTCATTGGAAAAAGCAGTACGACTCACCAGGCTGAATCCCAATGATTACATCGTACGATCTCATCAGTACTGGTAAATGTGTCTACGCAGGTCCTTTGCCTCCAATGGTGCAGTGTTTGGCGCAGTCGTCAGACCACGATTGAGGAGTCGTGCTCCACTGAGTCCAGGCGAAGACAAGTCAAGGACGTACCTTGTATTGAGGGGTCATCGTCTTCTGTTACAGGTGGTTGAAGGGTTTTCTCAAGGTTAGGAGGCGTGGCTGAGACGGCCAAACCTTCGACGAGCCCATTTACATACCCAACGAAACATGCGTCGAAGGTGAATGGATATATAGTTCATGGCGCACCTCAAGGCGCAGTTTACTTCAAAGACAAATCGACTTCACGTCAGTCGTAATTGTATCTCTCGAGATAAACTGAAGGAGGAAAGGAGTTTGCGTTCACGCGTCAAGTTCGCGTCTCAACAACGTTAACCGCCGACTCGGTGAACTGACAAATCAATTTCCAGCGGACGTCCACGGCTTCAGTTCAAACATTGTATATAACTGCTGCTTTTTGTATTCCATGCGTTCAAGCGCCAAGCCTGCGCAACATCCCTTCCAACGAATGCCCACACCTTCGGTTTAAACATTGTACACAACTGTTGCTTTCTGTATTCACGTCGCATTTGATCGTCCTTATCAGTACCATACTCGCAGTCTGGGAGTCAATCTCGTGCTGAAGCGGCTAAAAGGCAAGCCGGACCCCCTGGTCCTCCACCGGCGGCGCGCGCCCATTCCCGACCATAACTTGCACGCCAGCACTCGACACATCGTCCACAGTCACATAGATCCAAGCTAGGTACGTAGGGAAACCGTCAACAAGAAGTCTTTCAGACTGATTTGGCGATGCCGACACACCTGGTCCCGGAGGGTATACTCGGTTATTGGGAGGACTCGATACCCTAAGTGACTTGCGGTCTGGCGAAAGCTTCGCTTCCATGAAGACGAGTCGGGAACTTGAATGGAACGCATGAGAAGAAAAACCGAGGTCCATTAAAGCGACTAATGGAGTCAATCAGTTCAGCTTCAAGTCAACCTGGCATCAAAGGTGATTTGCTCACCTTTGATAGACGACAAACGAAGATTACGAGGGATATCGATCCCAATGTCGAAGTGCGAGTTGAATTGAATCTGTTTCGGAACACCGCGAAGGGTTGGGCGGGCGACTGTCATGTACGGAGGATTAAGGTATTCAACTCGGAACTCCCTGTGTGGGATCTTCAATTATTTTATTCCGCCATCTCTGTCTATAATGAACTCACGTTGGGAATTTGGTCTCGTTCACAACCTGAGGATGCGGGTTGGATCCGGCAATAAGGAAATTCCTAAGGTGCTTTGAATACAAGTTTTGGACGATTGAATCTAACTTTCGCCGTACCCGCTAGGAGTTAACGTAGCAACGGAGTGATACATCCGGGGTATCTCGCTCGTTGGTATACCTTCGTTACTGATGCGACGCCCAATTGGCGCGTCTGGCGTGTAGAGTGAAGGGGTGAGGCTAAACATATGATAAGCCTTTTGAGGTTTAAAGTTAGAGACCAAACCCACGCTGGATTATCGGCATTTGATTGTCCTCCAACCGCATTCTTCACACCGGCAAATGCGGCAAACCCTGTTTGGGCGCCGTTCACGATGAGGACCTGACCATTAGGGAGCAAGAGCAACTCAGGCATCATTCGACCCTCCAACATATGCTCAACAGTCCAACCCCGTTTGATGCCCTCGGGTGTCAATTCAATACGGCTGCATTGATCAGACGCAGGGAATTGTGAGTCGAGCTCCTCAACAGGAAGCTGATCCGTTGAGTTGGTACCACCACAAACCAGGACCTCCGGTGTGTAGAACGGAGGGGAAAGAGGAAGCAAAGTGGCAGATCCGTCGAAAGGGTTTGTTACGCGGACGCCATTCGGGATGTCCGGGAGCCGGGTTTCCGTCCCAGTCTCAATATCATAGAGGATGGACTGATTATTTGCAACCATGAAGACCTTGCCATCGGGCAGAGCAAAGGCACTGCCAATCCCCAATGAAGTGATGCGATTGCAGAACGATAAAGCAAACTCACCGGGGGAAGAGGTTTACTGGGACCGTCCGAGCTAAAAATTCAGACGGACGTGGTACACCGCCGTCCTTAGGTGGGAAGAACTCAATGTTGTTGACTGGATCGACGTTGTAGAATGGAGTACGCTCATGAATACCACCAATAATCATCTGTCAGCATAGTTAGTGTCTATTTCTCCGTCAAAATGATCCCGTCACACTTACTAGGGACCCATCAAAAATGCGAATTGAAGTCGGATACCATCTTGTCTCGGCCATGTGAAGATTAGCAGGATCTTCAAAAAGCTCGCAACTGGCGCCTGTTGGATCGTCGCATGGTTCCCAGATCCGTATCGCCATCCGACCATCCGTGGCAGCGTCTATTACAGGAAGATGGCCTCCAACACTGACCTGAAAGGGAAACCTCCGTGAATGAAGTATCCGTATACGTGTTGCAGGAGTGAAGCATACCATTGTACCATTGCTCAAGATACTTCCAGATGCACAAAAGCTGTCGGATTTCACATCCAAGGCAGTCGCTGTGTTGGTTTCGAGGTTCCATAGCGCGCCCCATGCAGGATGGCCATTGATCTCCAGAGGATCGTTCGTTGCGCGATCAAAAAAGATAGCCAGAGTAGGTGATACAATAATTGCCTCGAGAGCTAAGATACCGGAAGTACCGTTCTGGACGAAATGCCATCCAGAGGTTGCGCCAGCTGCAAAGCCAGCTCCAACACAAAGGAACGTCGCCAGTATGCGATTATGATGTGTCGTCCACATTTCGATAACGGAAGAAAGGCGAGCTGCTCTTCATACAATTAGTATCCTTTATACCCAATGGTGACCAACCTTAATGGAAACCTTCACAGCATATCAATGCTGTGGGTATGCCGAACCTCGCCATGGGACATTAACTTGCCTCTCTAAGATTCCGATAGGGCATTCAAACCACAGAAAACAGCGTTCACAGGCAGACAAGAGAATGCATGACAATTTAAGGCAACGTTCCGTGGGTTGCGCGAGTAGCCCCAAGACCTGGCGAGAAAACATTACCCCAACATACGAGCAAGTGTGTCGAAAGGGCGGAGATAGTGCGGATATGGAGGCCGAAGGGGATGAGAGCTTCACCGCGATTGAAGATGGTCCGTTGGGCGATAGGAATAGATGATTACAACAGCAATGAAGATGATGTGAAGCAGGGGGCTCTAATGGATGGATCGGCATGGTAACCATGGTTGTCTGCCCGTGTCAATGAATAAGAACAGCGGACATCCAGACACCAGAGATCATTAAGACCGGCAGAGACAACGGCTAGGAGAAACTCACACCGTCAAGCCCAGCGGATTGGAGTCAATGTCTTGGCATTCTATTTTGACACCCAGCCGTGCTGTCGTTTGTTGAAGGCACCGCAGATCCGTGCAAATCTCCAGCCATGGCGTTCTGGAGGCCACTAGACATGGATAATGTTTCTAAATTTGTAAATGCATTAATGCGCGTACCTGAGAATGCGCCATTTGAAGGCAGAAGGTAAGTTAGCTTAGTGTTGCACGCAGCTCGGCTCAAAGCCGATAGCTGATTGAGCCAAGCGGCCGCCAGCCGAGCTATAGAATTTTTT
>JAEUWP010000502.1:0-33326 GCA_018524725.1 Podaxis mareebaensis | reverse complement strand
TACAAGGTTTCTTCTTTGGCTGAGTGATGCCTAAGTCAGAGCCTATCCTTGTAAGAGAGATGAGCAGAGGTCCTAGTGTTATGAACCAGCCTAGCACACCCCACTGCAACTGCATCTACAATGCCTTAGTCCACAAACTTGGACTCCCCAATGCCTCCTGCCACACCACACAAGATACTGATATATCAGCTGAAGACCCTGTCCATTATCGCAACAAAGCTTTTGCCAATCATTGCCTCCCTGGCCACACATCTCTATTCTCAGAAGACTGGCTGACACCTGGACCCTTATTCTATTCAACCAACCATATGATGACTGAAATCCTTCACATTGCCTGGGAGAACACTCCCTTCACTCATGTCTTCAATCCCGACAGGTTGTATGTCCAGACCATTCACAATAACTTCAACTCTGCCTGGGCACATGGTTGGAAGATGATCCCTTATGCTGGAGAGCCAATCATATTCCTTCATCCCTACATGATGTATCCACCCAAGGTCATCCCACATATTATCAAATATGAAGTTGCTCATGGACTCTACTTTCAAGAAGTAGAAGTCTATCATCTTGACCCTAACTCCAATGAACCTCTGGCTATCCCTCCCTGCAGATCGCAGCTCCCTCCACTTCACAGTATCAACTCCAACATCCCTGGCATCAATGATTCAGAACCCACTATGGATCCCCCTCCCTATCCACTTCCCTATGTCACTGCAGATGTCTCCTTGTCATCATTGTCATCATTGTTGCTGCACTGCAGCATGCTTGTCATACATGAGTCAGATTCCTCTGACTCACCCCTCATTGGGAATTTCACCATTCCCAGTTCCACCTCATTGCCCAACTCTTACTCCTCTGACTCTGATGGACACCTTCACCCCAATATGGACTTGTGACTTAACCAGTAAATAGTTTCCTTCCTATCTCGCTATTGACTCTTTGCCTTGTATTCCTGTATCTCACCTGAACCTTGCCTTGTATGATTTCCTTACTTAGTTAGTTTCCTTTTCTGTCTAGTCTCTATTCTTGTCCTTGTTTCTATTCTTGTCTTGCTCTGCTCCATAGTTTCACTTCTATTGACTCTCAGACTCATAGCCTTACTTCATCATAGTCACCTTCTTAGGACCTTAGAAGTCAAGCTTAAATAGCCACTCATGTACTGGAAGTGCAAGCTTCCTATATTCTCAAATCTCAGAATATTGCTTGTACTTTATCTCTGGATTGATGTTAGCTCATGATCAGTGTAGTAGTAAACTTTCTATTGGTCATATCCTTGACTGATAGAAGTTTGACCTCTTGAGTGTGCTTAACTGGACACTTGCCTCGCCACCTTCTTATTGTGATCCTTCTTGCTAGATCCTAGCACCTCTGTGAACCATCTAGTGAGATAGCCACCCCCTAGCTTAAGCATAGGTGACTGGTGATAAGGACCAACCTAACACCTAGTCCTATACAGGTCTATAGGAGCTGCTCAGTTTAACCTCAGGTGGCTGTTCATGTTGTCTCTAGGCAGCAAACTCATATAGATTGCACACTCCATAGGACAAGATGTTGACAAGAAGCCTAAGAGGGAAAAGCTGTCTTCAAGGGCAAAGAGTTGTAGACTTAACATGCTACTGTTGCTCAAGGAAACTCACAAGTTCCAAGAGGAGGTAACACACATTAAGATTAGACTTGCTAATCTACAAGTCCAAGTGGTGTACATATACAAGTCCCAATGACTACTTAAGGAAGTAGATCAATTGTAGCATAGAGAGCAAATATGAGGAAAGAAGCATAAGAGGGAAAAGGGCATAGGGCATAAGGTAAAAGTCTGCATGAGCAAACATAATTGATGCAGTACAAATATGACAGAAGAGATGAAACTTATACCTGGTCCTAATAGTAGAAAGTGTCTAAGAATAGAAGTGGTAAGTTCAGCATTCAATCACAGGTCATCATCACAAGGGAAATATACTCCATGGAAATGACACACTTTGTCTATCTTCTCATACATTTCCCAATTGAGTGTCTGTTGGAGCTTGGTGGTTTCCTGCCAGAGGCTGACCATCATGCACTTCATCAAATTCCATTCCTCATATGATTGTTCCTCAGTCTCTTTGGTCTCCTCAGTGATCTTGGAGTCTGCAATATTCATAACACCATCTACTGAGATAGCTGCCCCCTAGCTTAAGCATAGGTGACCAGTGATAAGGACAACCCTAACAGTTGTAATGATGGTTATCAGGGATGCAAAGCTCCTCACCTTAGGTTGTCATCATCTAGGACATCCCTGTCTACAGGGGTTGTTCCTATAAATCAAATGCCTTGGTCTGGGATTTTTGACCTTCCATACAGTCAAATATCTTCATTCTGCATTTGCTGGAGTGCCACTCAATCACTCCAGTATTCTGTGTGTCCTATACTGGGCTTGGGTGGCCCAGGATTGAGCTTCTTTTCTCTCTCAATTCCACTCAGGTTGAGATCAATTTTAACAGTATGTTTTTCTGAGCTCTGTATAGGTTTTAGTTGAGTGATAGAGGTGTTGGGGATTGCCCTATTGAGGGTAGCCAGCACTTGCATTTGGCTTTCTAGATGATGAGAGTATTTGTCATCATTTTTGCCAACCTTTTGGGGTGAATAATTTGTCCAAGGCCTGTTGGGTCAAGTATTTTGTAATACTCAGCTCTGAAGGGTTGGATCAGCAGAGGATGATGTTCCTCTGATCAGTGCTTTTACCTTGTCAAGGGTGTCACCATATGTCATTGTAGGGGCTGTGTCAAATAGTGATTCTGCCTGCAATAGAGGGTTGTACAGGTGCTCATCACCTATATTGTCTATTTGTTTCCTTGATCAAACAGTAGGCATTGCTCAATAGATTTCATCCATGGGAGTTTCAGGTCATTCCCCTTTATGTTGCTTTGCTGCCTTATACAATGAAGCAAGTCATTTAACTGTTTTACATAGGAGATTCTTGTACATCTCCAGTGTAGGGTCTATTGGTATATCTGTTGAGGTCTTAAACAGCCCAATGGTATATTCTTCTGCATGGAATCACAGTTCTGCCCTTCTCACAGGGCTTTTGACATGATTCACATCAAAAATGAAGGAAATTCTTTCTTCAAGTGTATATAATTCACTTCATATTGCAGTGTTAAATTCAGGTGAGGGTGCCCTGCCAAGCAATGACAGTTGCTCACTCTCCTCTTCTATTGGTGGCAGGGCTTGGGGGTTGTTTCCAGCTGCAGTGTTAGGTCCTGTAGTTGGAGTCTCTGTATGTCAACTATTGTTGGTGGGTTCTAGTTTAAATAGTCTGGAGAAGGGATAGTTTCCCTTTCCTCTACTATTGTTGGTGCAGCTACTGCCACTAGGTGGCAAATCTGATATGTTATCATGTCAAAGCTTGTTGGGTGTTGTCATTTTGGTTGCCATGTGTGCACAGTGTTTAAGTGTTATAGGCCATTTGCTTATACATTAGTCCACTTGGTGAACTAAAAAAATGTAAAGCTACTGGCTTTACTGCTTAGAGACCTCATGCTCATGCCAAATAGTTCAAACCCATATATTGGGAGACTATGTGGCACAAGCAAAGGTCAGTCATACTTGACAACTGAAGTGCTCTAAATAAACAAAAGGCACAAATACTTGATGGAGTGATGGGTAAACAAGAAAGGGATCAAAATATAATAAGTTGACATTATGGGTTATTTGATTTTTGGATTAAGTGTAAGGGTACACCCTTACAGCAGTGGAACTGGTGGGAATGCTTTGGTGGTCAATCACTTGGCCTATGTCATTCTGATATAAGGCCAGATATCTCCAGTGCCAAGTTGAGCCAAGTTCTTGCCTGAAAATTTCTTATCACCTTCATCAATCACATGGAATAGGGAGGGGCAGGGGGGCAGGACAGGGCAGTAGGTGGGAGAGCAATAAACAGATTGTGTTACAAGGTTTCTTCTTTGGCTGAGCGACGCCTAAGTCAGAGCCTATCCTTGTAAGAGAGACAAGCAGAGGACCTAGTCCTATACAGGTCAGTAGGAGCTGCTCTGTTTAACCTCGGGTGGCTGTACACATTGTCTCTAGGCAGTGAACTCATATAGATTGCACACTCCATAGGACAAGATGTTGAAGAGAAGCTTTCAAGGGAAAAGCTAACCACAAGGGCGAAGAGTTGTAGACTTTAATGCGCTACTGATGCTCAAGGACTTATTCAAGTACCAAGAGGAGGTAACACATGTTAAGATTAGACTTGCTAATCTACATGTCCAGGCATTGTACATATACTAAGTCCAACAACTACTTTAGGAAGTAGATCAATTGTAACATAAAAGACAAAATAGAGGAGGAGAGCACAGTGCAAGGGAAGGGTGCATATGTCATAGGTAAAAGTCTGCATGAGTGAACATAATTGATGTGAACATAAATATGACAGAGGCGATGAAACTTATACCTGGTCCAAATATAGAAAAGTGTCTAAGAAAGGAAATAGTAAGTTCAGCATTCAATCACAAGTTGTCATCACATGGAAAGTATACTCCATGGTAACAGCACGCTTCATCTACCTTCTCGCACATTTCCCAATCAAGAGTCTGTTGCAACTTGGTGGTTTCCTGCCAGAGGCTGACCATCATGCACTTCATCAAATCCCATTCTTCACAAGTTTGCTCTTCAGGTTCTTCAGTTTCCTCAGTGATCTCAGAGTCTGCAATGTTCATAACATGATCCCCTTTGTAAGGTCAAGTGTCCTCACTCAACTCAGTGACTCCCGGTAATGTTTTCATCATTGAAAGGATATTCATGCATTCCCTCTCCTGCATCATCCATGACACTTTGGAGGGCACACTCGATTGACTGAGCTGTTCATCGTCAAGGGCAAATGCATCAGTTGGAGGCTCTGGGGACAATGGTGGTATTAATGGTGTGATGGGAGAGGTGTGGAGGAGATCTGTCATGGCGTTCATCAGTGAATCTAGGTCCTCAGATGTTGTTGGCAGTGGTGAGGCCTGCCCGAAGGAGAGTGTGACATCAGTGGTGGTGTGGACAAATGGGTGAAGGAGATCTCGAGTCTCCTGATAATGGGGGTCGAGCTGCAGAGGAGGAGGGAGTTGGTAGGGAGAGAGTTGGGGAATGAGCATGATGGGATTGATCATCTGTGGGAGTGCTAGTTCCTTGTCCACCATCCTGCTGCCCAGTAGTGGCAGCGTGTTTAGCGAGTCAGGC
This sequence comes from Podaxis mareebaensis, assembly GCA_018524725.1. Classification (NCBI taxonomy): domain Eukaryota; kingdom Fungi; phylum Basidiomycota; class Agaricomycetes; order Agaricales; family Agaricaceae; genus Podaxis; species Podaxis mareebaensis. The sequence continues at coordinate 28,127 of JAEUWP010000502.1, read as the reverse complement.
CATGGCAAGCTGGGCTTGGTCAGTGAGGATTCTGGCATAGTGGAATGGCGGGCACATTCTGATGGGATTAAGGAAACAGTACTTCTGGTAGTGCCTGGGGGCATAGTGGCAGCAGAAGGGGCAATAGTATCTTGTGCATTGATCCACCCTATGACCCACATTGCTACATTGATAGCAGGTGGCATGCTGGTCAGATAAGGTGAGGATAGGGCCATCAGTGATAGCAAGTCTTGTATCTTCAGAAGTTCTTGTTTTGGGGTGTTGTCAATCCACATCATGAAGTTGCTTGGGTACTGAAGGGGTTCCTTGGTTCCATCAGGGTGAGGGGTTGTGAGTAATGTTGCCAGATCTAAGTCCAATTTGTGGGTGGAGAAAAGCAGATACGTCCTCTCATGCTTGCAGAATCGCATGGTGGGTGCCTTGGAGGTATTGCCTTTCCTGATCAAGTCCTGGCAGGTCAATAACCTGAGTAAAGCAGGTACTGACTTCATTGGCCAGTCTGTTAGCATGGAGCTGGCAATGTATTGCATTAAACCAAGTTGACCTGAAAGAGTTGAATACTTCAGTTGATTGATTACTGCACTCAAGAGCAGTCCTTGCTTGGGAAAAGGCATCTTCATATAAAGAGTTGAGTCATACGGCAGCAGAAAGAGCAGCATTGCCTGCTTCTTGTAGGGCACAAGCCAGAAGGGCTCACCTTTGGGTGCTTTGTGCTTCATGTAATTGGAATGCCTCAGATATTTGGCACCTGACTTCTGCGATGTCAGTGACTTGTCTTTGTTGCTCTTCATAGCAAAGGGATTTCGGGGTAGAGGGGCGATCCTCTGGGGAAGGTGTCAGTTCATGGGTAAGAGGAGTGGGTGGAACAGAGATGAGAGTCTGTGATGAAGCTTGAGTGAAAGAAGTGATAGAAGTAGGAGTGGTCAGGTAGTCAGTAGTTGTGGTGTTGCTGGAGGTGAAAGACATTCGAGTAGCTTGGGTTCTAGTGGAGGTTATGTCACAGTTTATAAACATTGAGGAGGGTCTTGGAATTGCACAGGTCTGTCGAATTTTGCCAGGTTCATTTCAATTCAGGATATCCCTTCCAATGCACTAAGAACTCTAATCCTCATCTTCTGGTGTGATGGTGCATCACTATGGCTTCAACTTCCCATTCTTCTTCTCCTTGGATGAGGTCAGGTGGGGGTCTTGAGAAGTGTTTGCCATAAATGTCATTTTCAGTGACAGGATAGAGGTATTGGACATGGAAGACATTATGTATCTTCCAGCTCTTTGGGAGAGACAGCTCATAGGATACATTTCCATGTTTCCTAATAATGGTGAACAGGCCTAGTCAACAGGCAGCAATCTTCCTTGACACAACCTGAATTGGTAGGTTTCGAGCGTCGAGCCATACTTTCTGGCCAGGTTCTATTTTTGGCAAAGTATGCATTTGTGTCCATTCTGTCATAATTTTGCACAAAGTCTTGTGTGCTGTAGCTTCTTGGATATTTATAATCCAGTTCATTCTTTCTTTGGCCAACAGGGAGTTTGTCAGTGCTAGCTTGGTTGGGAAAGCTTTGAGTGGGTGGCCATACATAAGTTCAAATGGCATCTGCTGGCAGTTGGTGTGTGTTCTGGAGTTATGGGAGAATTTGACTAAAGGAAGGTGTTCAGGCCAAGTGTGGGGGTTTTGAGCACAATAGGCCAACAGATACATCTCGATTTCTTGATTAAATCATTCAGTTGATCTGTCTGATTGGGGGTGATAGGTGGTAGAGGGGGCATGATCGATGTTTAGCTTCTTGAACATAGCTTGTATCAATTTGGCCATAAATCAGGGATCTCTGTCCGAAATGATTTTGTCAGGTATTCCAGTGTGAATGAACACGTGCTTGATCAAGATGTCTGCAATTTGATCAGTGATGGTGGTTTTGGAAGTGGGTGCTATGATTATCCCCTTTATAAGACTGTGGTCCACCACAGACAATATTGCATCATATCCATTGGATTCGGGGAGGTCTGTGATGAGGTCCATGGACATCTGGGCAAAAGGCCATGATGATCAGGGACCTGGAATCAGTTGGAGAGGAGGCTTCAAGGGTCGTCTATTGATCTTGTATTACTGGCAGGTAGGGCATCCTTTCATGTAGTTTGTGACATAGGCATGAATGCTGGGCTAGGTGATGTATTCTTGAAGTTTCCTAAGAGTTTCAGTGACTCTGGGGTGTCCCACAGCTGGTGCATCATGTACATGCTGCAATAAGCGCTTCTTAAGCACAGAGTCCATAGGAAGTTGAATACAACCTTCTTGATCCAATTCTATGGTTCTGTTTCTTCCTTTTTGGGCTTCATTTTCAACATCAGGGTCTACAATGTTAATTTCATCATTTCCTCCTGAATTAGCCAGTTTTGCGTTAGTGTTAGCAAAATCACTAGTTTGAAACTTCTCTAATGGAATGGCTGCTTTCATGGTTTCGAGCTCCATGTCTTTACTTGTTGAAGCGTGGTCTGGTCTTCTGGATAAAGCATTGGTAGCACAGTTCTTAGCTCCAGGGATGTGGCAAATCTTGATTTTATGGGTGCTGATCATGGCAGACCATTAAATGGTTCGTCTTGACAATTTCGATGGTTTGGCCCAATGAATGATGTTATTGTGATCTGTCCATATCATTGTTTCATAAGGTGATCCATCAATGTAATTATGCCATTCTTGTAATGCATGGATGATGGCTAGGAATTCTTGTTCTGGCATGTGGTAATTCTGTTCAGCTTGGGAGAATGGTTTGGAATAATAGAAGCATGGGTGAAGCACACCATTTGAATCTTTCTGGAGGAGAACTGCTCCAGAAGCATAAGTGGATGCATCAGTTTGAATTTCGAATGGTTTTGAGGGATCTGGGGTGATTAGGACAGGTTCTTCCAGGAACCATTGTTTTAATTTTCTAAATGCATCATCAGCTTCTTTTGTCCATTTGAAAGGAGTGTTGGACTTCTTTAGGAGTGCATTAAGAGGTAAGGACAGGTGGGTGTAGTGCTTGATGAATTTGCAATAGAAATTGCAGAACCTGATGAATTTCTGTACATCTCGAACTGTCTTGGGCACAGGCCAGTCTGCTATTCCTTTAAGTTTGGTGGGGTCCATCTTGACTTCATTAGGAGAGATGATGAATCCAAGATAGGTGAGAGTTGTTTTCTCGAATTTGCACTTCTCCGGTTTGAGGTAGAGGTCATGTTTTTGTAAGATCTTGAATACTTCTCTTGTCATTTTTCACAGTTCAGCCTTGGTGGGGGCATGGATGAGGATATCGTCCATGTAGACAATAACTTTGTTTTGCATGATGAGGGGAGCGAGGATAGTGTCCATCATGTTTTGGAATGTTGCAGGGCTATTGCACATTCCGAAAAACATGACTGTGGGTTTGAATAATCCTCATGGGTGCAGAAAGCTCCTTTCCATCTGTCTTCTTCAACAATGCGGACATTGTTATAGCTGAGTCTGACATCGAGTGCAGTGAAGTATTTCGAACCTTGTAGTTTGTCGAGTATGGATTGGATCGAGGGGATGGGATAGCCATTCTTAACTGTGTGCTCATTGAGGTAACAGTAATCCTGACAGGGCCTGAGTTTTCTGTCTTTCTTTGAAACAAAGAAAAATGGTGAGGCCATGGGAGATTTCGAGGGTCTGATATATCCTTTCGCAAGATTTTCTTCGAGGAATTTGTCAAGCTCCTTCTCTTCAGTGAGGGAGAGTTTGTAAGAGGGGAAGGCCTTTGGTACAAAGGTCTCTTTTGTTTTGATCCAGTGGTCCCATTGTCAAGCAGAAGGAAATCTTTCACTTTTCTTCTGAGAGAAGAGGTTGAGATATTTGTGAAACTCCTGGGGAACTATCTTTTTGGGATTGGTCTCCTTTTTCTGTTCTCCTGCTTGGGCTAATATTTGAGAGTAGGAGGTCTTGGCATTTATTTCAGTGAAGTTTTCCTTGGAGAAATCTTCTTCAAGCTTGTTCACGTAGATTTCTGAAAGAGTGTTGTTGATTATCGAAGAGAGTGTGGTGTTTTCCATTAAACATCTCCATGAGAGGGTTTATTTTGACCAGTCAATGTCAGGATTGTATTTGGCAAGCCAAGGGATTCCTAGGATTATTCTAGGTCACCCTAGATTAATCACCTGCAAACCCATCTTCATTTGTTTCCCATAGATGGTGAAATTGAGGGTAACAGAATGAGTGATTTGCTTATCTTTATTTAAGGTTCTGTCAGCATTCCTAACTTTGATCGGTTTCTTCAGTGGCGATGTTTTTAGGTTCCAATTCTCGACTAGCTGGTGGTTGATAAAATCTCATCTGGCTCCAGAGTCAATCAGTGCAAGGTCTTCCATGGATTTTTCAGAGAGATGCACAGTGATGGGGCAATAAAAGGTGTTGGATTGGTGAGTCTTTAAACACAATTCAGGTATTTCAGTCTGAGAAGAAGAAAGGGGCATAATTTCGTCCTTTGGACAGGGATAAGAGTCAGAAACCAATCCATTAGAAAACAAGAAGGGAGAAAAAGAATTGTCTTTTGGTGCATCTTTCTTTCCTTTAGATGATCTAGACATGGAGGCTAGTCATCTGAGGCAAAATCCTGGATCTCCTTTGCTTGAGCACTGGTGGAGTTCAAAAATTCAGTGAAGATCTCAGCGACTTCTTTATTGTCTGCTTCCTAAATTATCTCGTTGATCTGGGTGAACATGGCATTTCATTTCTGCTGTTTTTCTTTGTTGTGGGGTAATTTAGGGGGTATGGGTGGCTTATGCTTGGAAACCTTTGCTTGGGAGTTTCATAGTAGATTTTGTGTCAATTGCAGTGGGTTCGGTTTCTTTGGACATTCTCAAGCAAAATGTCCTGTCTGACTGCAGTTGAAACATTTCCCTTGCTTGAGGTCATTGCACATTTTCAGGGTGAGGATGTTCTGAAGAAACGTCTCCAGGAGGTCTTGATTTTCTTCAACCTCATTGACTTCTGCATTGGATTCTTCTTCCAGAGAGTAGTCTTCTTCAAGCATGATTTCAGAGAGTGCCAGTGCCAGGTTATCCACATCCATGGCATATAGATCTTTATATGTCTGGCTTCTTGACCAATTCGTATTATAGGATGCCTTCTTCTTTGGTTGGGGTATAGCTCTATTGGTTCATTCTCGGGTATGGCTAGCTCGATAGTTGTTCTCCATGCAGTGCTGTTCTTCTGCTGCTCTCACTGCTTCAAACCAGATGTCAATGTCCAGTCCAGGTCTGAGGGCAATGGTTTTGAGGCTGATTTCGAAGTCCAGTCCTTCTCTAAATCAATAGATGAGTTCTTGAGGCTGACCATCCCTGCTTGGGTCACAAGGACTTTGAACTCAGAGATGTACTGGTCCACTGGTCTTCACTTTTGCTTGAGAGTGTGGAGTTGTCGGAGAGCATCTTCAGTATAGTTGTAAGGGAGGAAGACTCTGTTGAGTTCATCTTGGAATGCATTGAATGTCCTGAGATGTAATACTCCATTGAAGTTGTGTTGGCAGAGGTATTCTGTTTTCCATGGTTCTGCTGCTCCTCCAATGTAGTAGAGCATGAATATGATGGCATCATGGTTGGTAGGGAATTTGTGCTGGTTGGCAATGATGTACAAGGCACATTGCTGCTTCCATGCCATGTACTTCCATGGGTCTCCATCATACAAGGGTGGTGCCTCGTATTTTGGTGTGGAAGGGGTGGCAGGCATTTGTGCTTGTTGGGGAAAACTGAAACCTGGTGGAGGTGCTCCTGGTTGTCCCAGTACTGGAGGTCCTGGTGGTGGTGGCAGTGGTGCTCCTGGCAGTCCTGGTGGTGGGTTTGGACCTGGTTGTCCTGGTGCTGAAGGTGGTCATCCAGGCAGAGGTGGTCCAGGAGGTGGGTGAGGGCTTCCTGTTTGTGGCAGGTTTGTTGGCTGAGTTGTTCCAGTCTGAGGTGGGTTTCCCTGATTTCCTTGTACAGTTCCAGTTGCTTGATGTCTGGGAATCACTGGGTTGGTGAAGAGAGGCTGTTGGAAGAATCTTTGGTTCAGGGGTATAATATTGCTTCCAAATGTGAAGGTGGCAGCTTGATTGATGGGTGCTGTGGAGTCCATTCTAGGAACTGGTGGTTGCTGCTGCATCAGGGGTGGAACTGGTTGCTGGGGGTTGGGAGTAGGGTGTTGAGGTGGTTGTTGCTGGTACGGGGGTGGAATTGAGGCTGTGCTTGGAGATTGAGTGAGTTGCTGAGGTGGTTGTACAACAGTGGGAGGGATAGTGACAGTGGTCAACATTTGTTGTCTTTGTTCTCTAGCTGCTTCTCTTCTTCCTCTAATATTGGCAGTAAGTCGCGGTTCCCAAGGGGCAACTTCATCAAGGTTAAGAGATCTGACTCTTCTTGGAGGTCTTGTTCTAGCTGGAGATACGATGGGTGAGACTGGGGATACTGATTGTCAAGCTGTTTTGTCACTGCTGTCTGAGTCCTGAGCTCTAACTCATTCCAATAAGGCAGCTGCTTCTCCTGAAATGGTGAGGGGAGTGGGGGAGTGGAAGGACATTCAAGGTTCCTCTCAATGAGGGCTTGAATCAGTTCTTGCACTTGTTCTGGTGTAAGGTCGAGATGGTGGAGGCTGGGAGGAATTAATGAGGATATAGAAATATTGTCCTGTGAGGAATTCCAGGAAGATGATAAGGTAGAATAGATAGAAGAAGGGGCAAATGACTGAGGGCTGTCGATTTCAGATGATCGAGAACTTCTGTCGATTTCTGCTAATCGAGAACGGGGTTTGATTTCTGTCGATCGAGAATGCCTTTCAATTTCTGATGATCGAGAACACCTTTCAATTTCTGATGATTGAGAATGCTTTTTGATTTCTGACAATCAAGAACGCTTTTTGATTTCTGACAATCAAGAACGCTTCACCTTGACAGACATCAACATGATTTACAGTCAGAGGGTCTTCTTCTGACAGACCACCAAATGTTGAGTGGGCGTATTACAGGCTTCCTTGCCAGACCACCAAACAATGAGTGGGTGTATTACAGTCGAGAAGGGGGGGGGGGGTTTGGTGTCATTTAGGCACAGCACAAAGCAATGAGAACCTCAGGGTGACTATACACACAGTGTGAAGCAATGAGAACGATAGTCAGGGCAGAGTTACAACATGGGATCAGCACACAAGGGAAGTCTAATCTTGATGTTACAAGGTTTCTTCTTTGGCTGAGCGATGCCTAAGTCAGAGCCTATCCTTGTAAGAGAGACGAGCAGAGGACCTAGTCCTATACAGGTCAGTAGGAGCTGCTCTGTTTAACCTTAGGTGGCTGTACACATTGTCTCTAGGCAGTGAACTCATATAGATCACACACTCCATAGGACAAGACATTGAAGAGAAGCTTTCAAGGGAAAAGCTGACCACAAGGGCGAAGAGTTGTAGACTTTAACATGCTACTGATGCTCAAGGACTTATTCAAGTACCAAGAGAAGGTAACACACGTTAAGATTAGACTTGCTAATCTACATGTCCAGGCATTGTACATATACTAAGTCCAACAACTACTTTAGGAAGTAGATCAATTGTAACATAAAAGACAAAATAGAGGAGGGGAGCACAGTGCAAGGGAAGGGTGCATATGTCATAGGTAAAAGTCTGCATGAGTGAACATAATTGATGTGAACATAAATATGACAGAGGCGATGAAACTTATACCTGGTCCAAATATAGAAAAGTGTCTAAGAAAGGAAATAGTAAGTTCAGCATTCAATCACAAGTTGTCATTGCATGGAAAGTATACTCCGTGGTAACAGCACACTTCATCTACCTTCTCACACATTTCCCAATCAAGAGTCTGTTGCAACTTGGTGGTTTCCTGCCAGAGGCTGACCATCATGCACTTCATCAAATCCCATTCTTCACAAGTTTGCTCTTCGGGTTCTTCAGTTTCCTTGGTGATCTTGGAGTCTGCAATGTTCATAACAGATTGGATGTTGTGTAGAGGGTTGGGTGAGTCAGGAGAGGTCAGGTAACAGTGACCACATGGTATATATGTCATTGTTGGCAGTAGTTGCCAATATGCTGGAGGTAGTAGCATGGTTACCAAGTCTTTTTATCTATTGTTAAGTGTTGTATAAATGTTGTATATGTATTTCACATCAAGCCCTTCTAATTAGAGAGTGGAAACACCCCCATTCCCTCCTTCTAAGTAGAATCAATACTTGGCAGGGACAGGTGATTGTTTATTACTATCCCACAAGTACTAAGTACTATAGTAAATATGAACAAATGTAAAAAGTGCTGGTCATTGGGATGCATTAAGCAGTTGATGAAGTTCATCAGAACTTCAGCTCAATGTCTGCTTATATAAAAGCATCCCATGACTGGAGGGGAGTCTGTTTAATACTTACAGAACACATCTTAATCTTATCTTAATCTTAATACCTACAAAATACATGGGTTTTGTCTCATGATCTCATTGGCTGTTTGTCTCATGATCTCATTGGCTATTTGTCTCTGAGACAAAGAGACATTCCTATTGGCTGACAACTGTAGGGCACTTAACCTACAGTCTGATTGGCTGATGAGCAAGGGACACTTGAGCTCCTTTGCCAGCTGTGGCTCCACAGCAGTCCATGCAATGTTGCACAAGCTCTGACTCATACAATTTTAAGTCCTATGCTTATACAGTCAACACTCCCTTAACCAATAGCCCTCTGTCATGACCCCTAGCTATCAGTTATAGCAGAGTATTGGTTTTAAAAGAGGGTGTATATTATGTAATAAAATTTTTGACAAATTTATTTGACTGAAGAATGACACAAATGCCCATTATTTATGAGTATCCCTGAGGGAGATGGCCTGTGCAGCATGAACTTCCCAAGAAAAAGCCCTTAAGGCATTCTCAAGCTGTTAGCCAAGTGGAAGTGGTCTATGGGAGTGAGAAAGTGATTGATGAGCATTTGTTCTTGGATGAAATCACAACAGGTGGGGGTTGGATCAGTCAGGCCATTGTTGGGTTTGCTTGTACACATATCAATTTCACTATCCATTTGCTCCACATTTCATACTCCCATAATGGCTTCAAAAATCTCTTGATCTGAAACCATCATGTCAGCACAGTTTTCGTCCTCAGGATTTCAGTGTTGTTTGAGCTTATAGTTCTTTTAATTTCATATTTTGCCCATCCAAATCCAGTTTCTGTTCAGTGTACTCAAAGATGATAGACTGGTGCTGGACCAGCACTATCAGTTTTGGGTTTCCAAATAACCTATCAGTTATTGGATACTACAGATTATCAAATATGGGGTCCAAATCCCTGCTAACTGACTCAGTCACAGCCTTCACCAATCAGTTATGGCAGATTATTAGTTTTGACAACTATCAGTTATAAGAGCATCAACTGTAGCTGTAGACAAATAGCCATGTTCAAAATAGGCTGTAGCTGTAGCTGTAGCAAGTTCTGTAGCATGCTTACTAAGATAAATTTATAATCAAGGTTTTGGAACTCAACTGACAGCTGATGTCTGGCCTTGTCTGGCTAATGTCCCCTTGGGGATTTCTGAAGCCCTAGCTTAGGGGTCCAGTTTTGCTCTATATGCCTTGGTTTTACTTAAAGGAATCACCAACACAAATCTGAACAAAAAGTCTTGCTGAGGGTACCAAGGATTTTGAATGTGAAAGGATCATATTGAGTATGAAACACAATTATCATGTATTTAAAACCCATGATACCCTCCAAGGGGACATCTTTCATCTGGATCTGTGGTTGGTGAATAAATCAGATAGGTATATTTCTCTGCTAACTGCCACCACTCCAGCAAAACTACACCTATGTTAAGACTCCAGAAATCCCCGAGGGGACATCAGCCGGACATCAGCTGTCAGCTGAGTTCCAAAACCTTGATTACAAATTTATCTTAGTAAGCATGCTACAGGACTCGCTACAGCTACAGCCTATTTTGAACGCGGCTAATATAACCGTGACGGATCAATGCCACGAACATTTCATAACATCATTATGCAAACATGGACCAACAACACTGCACACAACCACCATGTCCTCCAAACGGAGGTGGGACCAGCAGGGCCCCAACGAGCATGATACACACAGTTCCAAAGACTGAGGACAGAATGTCCACATCGAATGCTGCTGTGGCTATCGCTGCCAAAATAGCCGCCCAATTTGCAAATGATACAGGCCCTGGTGGATCAGCGTACGAAGGCGAATTCATGCACGATATTGACATCAACGACGTGGGGAACAGGTATCTTCTGACGAAGGGTGCCACACAAGAGCAGGTATGTGTCGGTTGTTGGTTGACGTGTGTTTGACGTCCAGGCTTGTTTAGGCAGATCCATGCAGAAACAGGTGCATCGATCGGTACCAGAGGTGTGTGGTATCCGGATCGTAGCAAGGCGACGGCTAAGGAACCCCCCCCCCATTGTATATTCAGATCTCGACTAGCTCACCCGAGAAACTGCAGAAAGTTATAGATAAGGTCAACGAGCCGATAGTGTTGGACATGGGCTCGCTGGTGGAGAAAAATGATAGGCCTAGGGAACGTGTATGTCATTGTGGTCCGTTTCTTCTCGAGTTTGCCGCTGACGTTGAATTGGCAGAGAAAATGGCCGGAAGAGAAGCTTTGGATCGGACTGGAATCGATCCGCAACTTCCACATTCGTGCCAAGGTCGTTGGTCCTTTGGGTGCTTTGTCGAGTACATTCAATCGGAAACAAGTACTCGTGTTCAGATCAAGGGGATAGGGTCAGGGTTCATAAGAGGTGAGTTCTTTTCGACACGTCCGATGTAGCAATTTTCTTAAACTCGCTAGACCGGTCAAGAAAGAGCCTGTGCCAATGTTCATCCATATAACGTCTGTCCCCTCTTTTTTTTCCTTTTTTTTTTCTGGTCAATTCTATTCTGGTCAGTGCCAGCGCGGCCATACAACGTTGAACCGCGGGAAGCATCTACGCTATCCTATTAACCGGTGCCCGATCACAGTCCGTCGAGGTAGGCTACACCTAAAAAAACCCTCTCATCAATCCATCCAACAAACCGCCACCCCCGCCCGAAGCCAGGGGGCCTCACTCCACTAGTAGCATGGGCGCCGAAGCTTCCAGCTGTCAGTTGCCTGAATAGTTGGTGTACTACAGCTTTGCTGACGGGCGCATTCCTCAGACCTCCGGATTTCAGAGGAGTTCCACCCCATTCCCCGGGTCCAGCCTGCGGCATTCCACTTGATGCATTTGTATGGACTGGAAAATAAATATCAATGACTGACCCTGCCTTCAACTGCGCAAATCAATCCCCTATCCCCAACCCTGCCCCCGCGACCCCCCCATTTCTGGCCCCAGTGTCCCACATCTGTCCCATACCCCGGGCGATCGACAAGGCCAACTATCTCCCCAACTAGGTGGGGTTCGTGCGGGGACGCAACCCCTTTGGGCGGGTGTTGACTCCCCTCCCTAACTGGGTCTCCTCAAGATATGAGTTAGCGCGGGTCTTGTTAGGGCGGAGCCCATGCCGGCTTAGCAAGTGTTGAAAGCAGGTCAAAGAGGGACCAAAATGCCTCCAGCAGAGTGAGATGGGCAAACCGTGAAACCTGTCACGATCTGCTCTGATAAGAAAATAGAGAGAGAGAGGTAGGGATGGTGCTGATAATATAGACAAAGAATCGGGTCATAAGAGAGGCCCGATGGAGGACAATGTTGATTAATGTGAGGTGTTCGGTAGAATAGAGCCCGGCATAGTGCAGGGGCGATGAGTTCCCACGGCCGGGTGGTGGTAAAAGATCAAGAAGCGTCGTCGAACGTCTGTCCCCTCTTACCCCCTTCACGTTGTCCGTTCAACTTTCCCCCAGAGGACCTGATGAGGGCCAGGTGGCCCGCGCCAAAGTACCAACAGAAGATCTCCTACTCGTTGTGCACCAGGAACACGCAAAGACGCAGGCCATCATCCAACAACAACAAATGGAGCTCCACCAAGCACAGGCGCAGTATGCTTACATGAGCGGATACGCTCCTCCTCCACCCTCTGCGCCTCCTCCAGCAACCTCCAACCACCTACACCTGGATGGCGCCTCTGCGCCACCGCCTCCCGATGCCTCTGCTGCAGGTTACGCAGGACCTCCAGCACCCACTGACAAGGAGGCGTACGCCGCCTACTGGTACGTAATACTGCCTTCCCTCTTACCCATTTTACTCATTGGCAAATAGGAGCGCGTATGGGTACGATGTCAACTCGCAGGAGTTCAAAGATTGGCAAGAGAGCCAACAGCAACAATACGCGCAATACTACGTCGCCTACGCGGCTTCGGCAACGAATGAGTCACCGCCACCGCCCTCCTAAGCACGTAATGTGTACCTTGCTGTAGAACAGAGACACTGTAGATATTAGTCTACGATCTAACCAGTGATATGTTTTCTCACGGTTTCTTGGCACATCACACCATGTTTTCCAGTGCCGTCACAGTCGTGCTCTGGGGCTTCTTCTCGTTCTCCGTCCTCCTCGCCCTCTACATATATACTAACGACAGAAAGATAACTCGCCTACCTGACAACTATGAGTCACTCACTACAAAGACGCGGTGTACTCCAGAGGACGTCCGTGCAACGGCTGCCCGTTTGGCACAAAATCCGCCTCTAAGCATAGACGATCAACTACCCCCGAAGACTGGCAGGAGATATATTGTAGTTGGTGGGGTACGCTTATATTCTGCTAATCTCAATCGCAAAACGCCTTATAAACAACATTTCAGGGAGGTTTTCTGGGCGGCTGGATCGCAACCCAACTCCTGGACAGAGGGGAGCATCCAACCCACATTCGCCTACTCGATATCCGCCCTCCGCCAAGCACAGTCCTCCAATCTGCGCTCAAGAATGGTGTCGAATTCATCCAGGTCAACATCTCAGACCCAGACGCCGTCCTCTCAGCTTTCTCCTCCCCCTGGGCCCCTTCCGTCCCCAAGGACTCTGAAATCACGGTTTTCCACACAGCAGCTAACATCCGTTTCTACGAACGCTTCCTCTGGCAGCTCCCTTTCTCTGCCAAAGTCAACGTCGAAGGCACACGCAACGTTATCAACGCCGCTACCCACATTGGCGCGAATGTCTTGGTGTATACTTCTTCTGGAAGTGTCGGCATCAGGAGTAACAGATTTCTCCTATGGCCCTGGGAACGCTCTCCAAAACTCCACGTCCAAATCATTCGTGACGAAGACCAAGAACGGGAAAAGACATGGCGCCATGAAGACTTTTTCTCTAATTACGCTGTGAGCAAGAGCATGGCCGAGCGGTTGATCCGTGAGGCGAACGGACGCGTTTTATCCCAGAGGACTGGTCAAATCTTACGCACGGGTTGTATCCGTCCAGGCAACGGCATCTTCGGACCAAGAGGTGACATGCTCTGTGGCGCCTACGTCGCACGCAAAACCAACCCCACCTGGATCCAAGACCTCATCTCTTCCCATTGTTACGTAGAAAACTGCGCGCTCGCACACCTGCTCTACGAACAACGCCTCATCGCACTCTCTTCCCCATCCAACTCATTCCCAGACATCAGTGGTCAAGCATTCAACGTATGCGATCCAGGTCCCACACCTACCAATGGCGATGTCTTCACAACCCTCACCACCCTCACTTCCGGCGAATGCCACTTCCCTTTCTTACCACCAACCTTCATGCTCCTCTTTGCGCACGTCATCGAATTCTATTACACCCTCCCTAGCTTTTTCTTTACTCATCTCAAACTTCCACGGATAACTGGTAACCTGATCAACCTCCAACCATCCCTCTTTTCGCTCACCCAAATCCACCTCGTATTTGACGACTCGCGTGCCCGGCTTCCGCCTGAGAAGGGTGGATTGGGGTATAGAGGTGGATGGACCACGTTGGAAGCCTTGCACAAAACTGTGGAAGAGCATTACAGGAGTTTGAATGAGGGGAGTGTGAGGGCTGATATTTCAGGGATCAATCTCGATTTTAAGTTTGGGCTTGGGTGGGGGAGAAAGCCTCAGGCCAAGACGGGGATGGTGGGGAATGCTATTGCTGATGGGTCTGCGAAGGATATGATGAACGCGAAGCCTAAACCGAAGCTTGTGGAAGCTGTTGAGGCGTCGGGTAAGGAGGTTGTTAGTGGAGCCATTGTACCAGTTGAGGTCGCCAGCCCACAGTGAATGTTGACATAACTATCATCATATTTGTTCTGTGGTATTCTGTACATACAACGAGTGGACTACTTGTTCAAAGTATAGCACAAGTATATATCTGTAAAACAAAGTAAAGTGTCAATATACAGAATCTCATCTCCACGGAGAGTAAATGAGGAAAGTCAGAAAAGCCATGTTTTCATATCCCCCACCCATGCAAAATCCCACACGAGAACCGAACAGCGACAGCAACGCTCACCAGAACGGTAAACACCACTATCACTGAACCCACTCACACGAACGTAAACAGGTGGCCCCATGCAGGATCCGCAAATGGATGGGATAAATTTCAAAGAATGGATGAACTTTGTTTTCGTCACGGACCGGAACCAGGATCAAGGAACCATGGACCGCGGTGAAGGGCAACGAGACAGGTGCTCACGTTAGAGTCTATTAGAGAGGGTAGTCAGTAAAGACGTTTGAAGGGGAGACAGAAGAAAAGAGGTCAGAAAAGGTTTTTGGTATAAAGTTGTCCACAAGAGGTTGACTCTCTCGTTCGGAAGCAGAACTGAAATTGTGGATCATCATAGAAAAGAATCGTAGTTGTACTCACCATTCTATCAGCAAAAGACAACGCTGGGAACGGTTGGAACAGAAAAAAATGAAGGACGAGTGGGTTTATCAACCAAACATATCTAAACTCCGCTCGGTGATCACCGGGAGCAACTGTAACGCCTCCCATCCAAAATTTCACAATTCGTTTGTTGATCGCCTCTCCCTTGTTCATCCAAGGTATGTACCTATCGTCTCCGTCCCTTATTTTCTACGCGATGATATCTATCCATCTCGAGTCGGTGACCCATCCAAAAGAATGAGCCAATACTCGTAACATGCATCACCAACTGACCTTACCCCATGACCTGCCATCTCCCTGTCATCACCTCATTTCTCCTTTCGTCTCCTTCTCTCCATCTTTCTGGTCTTGTGCCTTGCATTTTGATTATGAACTGCGCATTGACATTTCCTCTTCATTCTTTCAGATCTTTTTGACGTGAGTCTCTTGATTCCGCTTGGCGACACGTTTGTCTGTCAATCCGCGGAAGGGAGAGTGGGGGGGCTTTTGACGACAACACGTTAGTGGGCGACTACTTCAAAAATATGGGCCCTTGTGCTAACACGCACCACCCGCTGAAGCTTCCCTCCTCCTTCTGCTTTGTGTCCTTACCGCTGTCTTGACAGCCAGCTGACTGACGTTGCGCGCTATGATTTCAGTTATCTTCACTTTGGGGACTTCACAGCTTTGGACAAGGTGAGCACTTGATTCTATACGCGGAGCCCCGATGATGCCCGAGACAATTTATACAAGCATATGTCTGATTAGTTTGAGGACAAAATGTTCTTCTGAGGGGCTCCTTTCGCTTCGTATCTCACAACTCTCACTGACTCTTTTCCAATAGGTAAATTATCTCGTAGCACTCACTCATGTACGTAGATAGTCCACCAATCAAATCATGGCAGAAATTACACCTTTAGTACATGTACAAGAAAATAATCAGTCAAAACATTTCTACTAGAGATCAACAATTGTCCGGAGGCGAATCAACCTTGATTACTCCTTCCAATCCAAATTCATCGGTATCCAAGAGAAAGAGAGGGGGTATGTGGAAGAGTGGCACCAAAAGAAAGCACACGTATTAGCGAAACAGCCAACGGCAGCAACTCTTTGGGCCAGGAATCAATCAATACTGACCGGTTGCCCCATAGTACTGCGGGGCTTGCGGTTGGGGAGCAGGTGCAGGGTGGTATGGTCCTTGGTGAGATGGAGGACCCGAGTGATAGAGCGGCTCGTAATGACCATAGCCAGTGTCTGTAGAGTCAAACGTCAAACCATCAGAGCGACCAGAGGGTAAAATGAATCAGGACGTACATTGGAAACCACCCATTCCATAGCGCTCTTCGGCCTGCATCTTCTTGTATATGAGCCAAAAGGCGTGTATGTGCCCTGGTATATAACCCAAGCTAAACATGGTATGAGCGGTGTTTCGTATTTGGAGGATGATGGGAGATAACACACATGGTGAAGAGGACGTTGAGGAGGAGGTCGCAGCCACAGCCTGTGATGATAAAGGCGGCTGCAGGGGGGAAGATGATTGCGATGATGACGAGGAGGACGTCTGAGGCTTTGACCATGGTTGGAGAGTTGTGTACTCTGCTCACTGCTGCGGTCTTGAGGTTATGTATGCCAGAGTGGTGCACAGCCCCCACACTCCCGCTGCGCGCGTCATGCATCATTCCACGTGACGACTCCTGCTCAAATCCCCTCCTACCTCCCGCAGTCGAGTTGCATCCCAGGATTATAGCGCATGTGCTCAGACCACCCTCCACTAGTTCTCTGTCATCGGGAAATATCATATCTTCACCTCCCAAGTCGTCTTATGTGGTACCAAACACCCTCTCCCCTTCGGATTGTTTAATCGGAACCGAAACCTTCCTCTCCAGTTACTAGTTGCGTACTTATCACCTTCCGCTTCCTATAGTTAAGGTACAGAAGTATGGAAGGCCTTGAGGCACATTGAAGAACTCTCCTACGCCACGGATCAACCTTTGTCAACATACTTCCAGAAACCATGTTGCTCCTTAGCCACAACTTTCTTGGCCGGGTCTAGTCTCTTGGCTTTTCCCATATAACACAGTAGCCCAGCCTAGCCGTCGAGGAATCGAAAGCAACGTTCCATCTCACCGAGGCACGGAATCTACGAACGGAACAAATTTTCACAACGTCTGCCCCATCCGGCACGCGGTCTCGCCAACTCCACGCCTTTCATATCATCCATACTCCTATCCTAACGTGTCCAGATCCAACACCCGAAACACAAACAACCCAGGTTCCAGCAGGTTCCCCAGAAACCCACCACTTGCCACCCAGTCACCCGTGCTCATAACGGGCACACGACAACTCTATATGTAGCCTTGATGAAACTAACGTCAACGCGATGCCGAGCTCAAACTGGTCGCCCGAAAGCCCAGCAAAGAAGCGTGGCACACTCACACGTTTGTTGGTCGGGTGTTTGATTGACTGATTGACTGTGGATTGTCTTGCTAATGAGGCAATTCATTACGCCAAGACTTCAGGGCATATTAGAGCTTGGCGTATGCCAAACCTACGAACGTGCTCGCTTTCCAGAGAGTATAGATAAAATCGCTCCCGCCGCTTCTCCCGAAAGCTTAGCTGCTGCTTCCTCCTCCGCTGAGCCCCCCCTTGCACAGAGCTCGAGCCCCCAGAGTCTCATTAGCCATGCCAAACCTTGGGGATATCTGGCGCTGTAAGTTTCTGATGGTTCTCTTCCCCATTGCTGCTCCCGGAGCTTATCTGAATCTTTCTACCAGCCTACAGCGCTGTCGAAAGGCGCAATATGTGAGGAGTTAAGCCTTTTCGGTCTCGCTACCCGTTCTGACAATGTTTCAGTGCCATCTATATTGGCGGGATCATGTTTTATAAGCTCGGTCTTGAATTCTTCAACGGGTCCATCACTACCCTCGCCACCGATCGTTTCAAGGCCACTAACACCTTCTCTAAACGTATGTAAAACACCTCATTTCTGTCCCGAAACCTAACTAAGATCTTGCAGTCGGCGCCGCTCAGGGTGTCAATCAGGCTGCTCAATGCGTTGGTGCCATCCTCATCGCTCCCCTTATCAAGCGCTGGCCCACCCGCACCGTGCTCTCCGGCGCTATAATCCTCTTCGGTTTGATGACGGTTATCCTCCTCATAGTCGACGCCGCCACGGGTAATTCCAGATTTCTACCCCTTTATCTGGTCATATGACACTAAATCTGACGTTTCATTAAAGGTGGTGAAATGAAGCCTTCGACGGCCAAGGCTCCGATCTACGGTGACTGGAACCCCAACCTCGTATGTGGTCGCAAAGCCAAATTACTTCTTTCATTAGGATATTTCCTGAACTGCTATTTCAGATTTTCGTCGTTTGGACTTTGGCTGGTGTCGCCTATGGTATGGTTGAGTTAATCCGTCGTGTTATGTAGGTTTTCCCGCCCTGACCGAAGGGTAACAGCTAACGACCTCGGCTCAGTCCCGCAGATATTGTTGGTGGTAACGTGGGCAAGCTTCGTCGTATGGATGCCATCGTCGTGAGTACCAAGGCCAACTTTGTGCATGCCAACAGGTGACTGAGGTTTAATTTTAGCACGTCTTGTATGGTGAGCCAAGGAGTGGTCTTTGAGGCGAATTTCAGGGGCTAACACCTTCTCAGAGGTCGCCGGCACTTCCGGTGCTTTTGCATCCTCCAGCGCCATCTCTCGCTGGGGTAATAACTACTCCTTCTTCCTCACTCCCGGTACGTCTTCTCTGTTCCGTCCTCTAATTTTTAGTGCTCTTATATTTTCCTCCAGTCTTCTTCGCCCTAGCCGCTGGTATCTGGATTCTGATCAGTACTCTCAACCATCCTTCCACCCAGAAGAATGAAGCTGGTCTCTCGGAGGTCGATCAAGGCAAAAAAAGTAACTACTTTATACAGATCGCTCAAGGTGCTCGGGGCTTCGCTGAGTCTGTCTGGGTCGGCGCTAAGCTGGTCCTCTTGAATCGACGTTTCATTTGTAAGTCAACAATCCCGCTTAATCAAGCGTCAAAACACCGATGCTAACAAAATGAATAGGGCTTCTTCCTTCCTAGTGAGTTTACATACATCAAAGGACCAATGATCGTGAGACTGACAGTTCGCAGTACTCTCGCCCTCTACCTCCACAGATTCCTCGAGTCCAACCTTGCCCCTGCCTTTGCTAAACGTGTCCTCAACGTCTCCGCCTGGTCCCAGATCATCGTCGGTGGCTCCAACTTTGGTGAACTTCTCGGTGCCCTCTCTGTCTTCTTCCTTTCCGATATTGTCACTACTCCCGTAAGTTGCTGAGAACCACGCTTATATCTGAAACAAGTGTATGCTTATACGGTGTCCGTAGCTCCCTTGGTTGCGTCTCGATGCTCTGACCCTTAACCTCGTCTGGCTTCTTCCTTACTACACCACTCGCGCTAGCAATGATGTTAGCTGGGCATGGAAACTTGCTGGCTGTTTCATTCCCATTTCTTTCGTGAGTACATCGGTCACTGGAATGTTCAACTTGAGCTAATTAGGTGATTGCAGGGCTGGGCTGCTGGTGACGTCTCCCTGGCTGCTTACATCCAGTCTGCTTTGTCCGATAACCAGATCAGTAAGCCATCAGAATTACGTTGAATAAACCCAGTTCCCTGAAAGAAAATTTTCTTAGCCCATGATAACGTTTCTCCCCTCGGCGCCGTGATGGCCTTCCTGTACTCCACCTATATTGTCCTCAACGCCGTCTTAAGCGCTCTCCTGGGCAAGGTCATCGATAATGACTTCGTCAAGAACGGCAACATCCTGAGTTCCTTAAACCGCGTCGCAGGGTACGTACCTGTGTTGCTTCAATAAGGGCCACAATTGACATTATTATAGCATCCAGTACTCCGTTTGCTGCGGTATCATCCTTCTTTCAACCCTTATTCCCACTGGTGCCTTTTCCTTCAACCCCAAGGCTATTGGCTCCGTCGGCCTTAGTCATGCGGGTACTAGTGCTGAGGAGTCTTCCCTCGAGGAATCTGACATCAAGAAGAAGGATGTCGAGTCAAACTGAACGGCTCGCAACTGGACTCTTCTTTTACCGACAACACCTTCGCATGCAAAAGGTCTATGGCACCCTTGTTTAATGAGTGGATGTTGCCGATCTTTCGATTTCCTGTATGTATCTATATATGCATGTTCCCGTACAGCTCTTTTATCCACCTGTAATGGATTACGGTTTTGCCGCTCACTGCTGCTCGCTTCTATCTGTATTGGACGAAGGTGGGTTATGTGATTCTGATGACCTCAGCAGCACTTGTGACCTTGGGGTCTTTAAGCACTTGATGACATATCCCATTCATTACACTGGATTCGATACAAATAGGCCGCATTGCTTCCTGAGCCTGACAAAGCTCCTTGACTAGTTCTCGGATCTGCTGCAACCGTAGTTCGTCATATTTATAAGTACTCCAGCACCCAGCTGTCTGGGACAAGCTCCGACAGTCTTCTACACTACCCATTCGCCATGGCGCATCTGCACACCATGCAAAAGAAAGGACTCCTGAACCTCCCAGGAGCCACATACGCAACAAAGAAATTGACCGAAGATTTATTACTGCGCGATGCAGAAAAGCACCACTGTTATTTCAACACCGCTGGATTCCATAACCATCTAAGCCATCAGTGCGTTGCTTCACTCCTTTCATGTTCTACAAAGACCAAACCTAATCATCTCGGGATGTGTGCGGTGTGTGTTGCTGATATCGCTATGCCATTGCAATTGTAGGGTGTTGGCAGCGTATGATATGGGCGCTTCGACAGGAGTGATTCAGAAGATCTATGATATGGTCGCGAGTTACCAACGGCCTATTTTCGTCGAAGAGAAAGACGCGGGGATTGTCGTAACCAAGGAGAACTGGACGGAGTACTTGGGAAAACCCGAGTTTGTTGGCTTTTAGTCCATTCTGGTGTACTGATCTGATATGCTCTTGTTTCACCACGTTGATACAGGGCGTATGGTGCTTACTTCAAGTTCTTTTGCCAAGAGGTTGAGAGATTAGGGGTTACTTCCATTTTGGAGACGTACGTCTTCCAACCCGAAGCCAACGTTGACGGGAAGTCTATGTTGGATCGTTTCCTTAGCGGCGCGTAAGTCGGGCTTATTTCATTCGAATGGACCCCTAATGACAGTTGATCCGTTCGAGATAGCCTGCACCCGCTTATTCAAGTTGGGGTATGTACCTCATGACGCTGTCATTGATATAGTCTTACAGTTGGCTCCCGTGTTTCCGGCTTTGACGTTACAGTACGGAACTGAATTCGGGAACAACATATTGGTTGCGACGGGTCTAGCGCAAACCGCGATTCACAGGGCCAGTACTGCGGCTTTGTTCCCGTATTCCGCAGCATGGGGCGATAACGTGTCTCCCACCCGCAATAACTCGCCTTCGGGACCAGGAAGACAACCAAGCAGCGGCCCCTCACTCCTTGAAATCCTTCGTCAAGTCTGTGACTCCGAAGTCCTCGCTCCTCCTCTCCCATACAACCCTGATCAACTCTTGTCCGAACGATTCAAAGGGGCAACTGAGGGTCCCAAGGCAGCTGAGATCCTGCGCATATGCAGCCAATACACACACTCCATCCCGAATGATGCGTCGGAAGAGGAGTTGAGTTCCCGAATTGAAGAATTAATCTGGGCTGCGACACTGTTGATGTTCGCCACGGGACGAGAAGGCCGAGAGCACAGATTGGACTTTTTCCTCATGCACCTCGTTACGAGCTCTCTATTCTTCGAACCCGTGTTTGGTGCGCTCAAGGATACACGGTCGAAGGTGGCGCTCATCAGGCATTACGTGCCTCTCATGGTCGCCTTCACGTTATCCAGGGGGCGTCCCGTTATCCGTCCTAATCTCGTACAGGAATGGACGCCGACACCTCGACCAATTGCCTGGCGGGACGTGCTGGGCGTCAAGAGTGACGAAGGCTCTGGCGTCGGGGACATGAGGAAGGATGAGGATTACAACCCCTGGCCTGCACTCATCCAAGGAGCGGTGCACCATCCCGATTTACATCTCCCCAAGGCTATGCGTACGCTGGTTTTCGGTGCGCGGAAGTACGGTGATGTTCCCCCGGGAGGAGCCATCGGTGCGTTCAGGCCGGCGAAGGAGGGTTCCAATCGCGAGGAGACGTTCAAGGGTATGGCGAATATTGATGGGACGTTGTTTGTGAGGGCCGCTGGTGTTATGATGGATTATATGCGTTGGACGGTTTGTGGACAACCCTCGAGGGAGGATTGGGATAGGAGTGCGTTGGGGTGGGATGGTGCTTGGGCGAACAAAAATTGACATGAAGTATTTTGATACGTCACATGGGTCAGATGAAAGCTTGAGAATCTGGCGATATGTACAACAGACTATGTTACATCAAATAAAAAAAGATGGAATGATTAATGGAATGTACGATGATTATTAGAGTGCAATCATAACTACAGGATGCGAACACCGAAGGATCACAGAGGCTTGAGAGCCAGACCTTTTCGTGCATTGTTGACCCTAAGGTCTTTGGACTTGAGATGCTTCGTGAGGAAGCCACCAAATATCATGCCTCCAAGTAGGCCGCAATACGTTGCACCGCTGCTCTGTAATAATGTCAGCGATAGCATGGAAATATTACAAATCGCAATCGCACTTTTCCGTTCGTTATGAGAATCAATTCGGTTGTACCTTTGTATTTTTTCTTGGGTTCCATTCCCTGGAGCAGCGACAGAATATTGGAGACCACGATACCCGCATGTCCGAATCTGATCTTCACAAGTTGCCGGATCTCAGGCCAATCTACAATATCTCCGACTGCGAAAATGTTCGGGTGATGTTGGACTTGAAGTGTTGGTTCTACCTTGATGAACCCACGATCTGAAAGTGGTGAGGGGGAGAGGAACGCAAGGTGTTTGGTGTTTGGGCGTCCACCGCGTGCTGGGACCTACGGTTGTTTCATGAGCATCACTAAAGTGAAGGATAATATGATATGATTTCAGTACCAGGAGATCGCAGTTGATTGCCAACCCGTTGCGCGTCTTCAGAGGTGACGACTTAGAGACTGAGGGATTGCCCACGATGGCATCATCAAAGATGAAATTTACACCGCGTGCTCGGAGGCAGCGTTCAACGCGTGAACGGAAACGGTCGGGATATACATCGCTAAGAGGGAGACGATCTGCGTGAACGATCGTTACGTTTTTCTCCTGCCATGAAACTAGGGTTTGAAACCTGGTTCGAGGGAGTAGCGGGAACCGACTTACTGGGTATAAGTCCTTCAGCTCCCCTGCTGTTTCTGAGCGAGACAGGTTCAGTAGGAATTCTTGAACCAATTTAGCAAGGGTACTTACCAAGGCCCACGGCCCCTCCTCCAGCAATAACAATGTCGTGCGCTTCCTTAAATCTCATTCGCCAGGTCTCAATATGCGCTATACAGTGCTCCATACAGGAAGGGAACCCCGTAAAGCCCTCCCAACGCGATCCTGTGGCAACAACCAAAATATCATAGTGTACACGCTGTAGTTTTTGTTCTCCTTCTTTCTGAAGGATCACAGTTCCACTGCAGTGTTGTCCGGGTTCATAATCCATGAAAGCGGAGCGCTTGTTCTCCTCAACCGAAGTTACTGTGCCATAAATTAATTCGCCTGGAAAATTTCCAAAGATGTTATCGTATGGCATGAACACAGTGTCCAGGGGAAAGTCCGGATTAACGAGGGCGCGCAGGGAGGCTGGGAGATAGATGTAATTTTTGCGGGCACTGATCAATGTTAAGGTGTGCCATGCCGGGTCCAGGACGTTGGATAGAGAGCGTGCGACTGTCACCTCAATGAATCATAGTTTTCAGCAGAATGGGTCGAGTACGCACTGTTGGCACCGCCAATTCCGCCTCCAATAATAACGATTGAAGTTTTTGGCTCAGGGGTGTTGGAAGGTTCCATAACGTATCAGCGGAGTAGAGTAGAGGGAATAACCGTGGAGTGGCCCGAGCCAAGCTGACTATTATATCTGGTTCCCGAAAGAAAACAGAACATCATGATTGCTGAAGGGCTGTCGCTGGATTATTCGGACGGATGTCAGAGAACCATCAACTGGTTAATTAGCATCTCTGTCGTGCAGGTCGGTGCTATTCTTTCGATGACTTCTTGATAGGAGATCGCCCGCGAGTTGACATGGTAAAGAATGATGCATCCAGGATTAATCAGATTTGTGGTTGTTGGCAGATTGGACACATAAACTGCGTGTGAGAATGATCAAGAACCTAACAACCTACATAAGATCGGGATGCCTGTGTGCTGTGCACAGCAACATTGCGCCTGTTGAAGGTACCTGGCGACGGTTTTGGAGTTCTTGACAGGAATAACGGCCTGAAGGCGTGTCGTGGAAACTTTGGCATCACGTTCGAGATGTTCTGTTGCTGTTAAGCTGCATCCACAACGCTGTATGCATACTACTCCACAGGACACTGATACTGATCCACTCACCGGAGGAGATTGCTACAACAAGGCTGGACAAAAGATGAGGATCGATCTCTAATTTCACATCTTACAAAATAAAAGATGACTTGTTCAAGGCGAAAGGTGATCGAGATTGATTGCAAGTTCGGTGGCTCTTCGTACATGGAATCGAACCTCACAGTCCATCTGCAAAATGATCACATGTACTCTCCTTGATCCCACCAAGACGCCAAAATTTTAGCTCCATTATCTTCTCACCAACACACAGCTGGGAGTCAAATTCTTAGCGAACTGCAAGTTCTTTCTTACCGAATACGCTATGTAGGTACGACTGGAGGAAGAGACCGAAGTTCGTACATCAATGCATCATGGTGATGGGATGCCAGTGATGCCACCTGCAGGTGTCGTGTGTCTAGATCAATACCAGCTTATTTTCTTTCTTTTCCATTTTCGCGTTGAGGTTCATGTGTGAGGAGCCATCGTGTTGATTTATTTTTCAAGGACAGTACATACTTGTTGTCGATTGAACAAACCCAAATACATGCACCCCCATCATGCCTCTGACCCAACCGCACTAAACTACCTTGGATCTTGCAGGAGTGTAATCATTGGCCACCGCACCAATATCACAGCCTGATCGCTCTTGTTCCCTTCTCTGATTCCGCTGCCTGGGCTCGGCTCTCTGATCCCACTGCCTTGGGATGGTAACAATCTTGCTGCGGGGAAGTTGTTGGTGGCCTCGAATGCGTGATATACTTGATAGTGGTTGAATGCATTGATAATGTTGTACCAGAACATATACGTTCGCCAGACTTGTGTGAAGATGGTTGGGGAATGATCATCAGACATTCTAGGTAATAAGTAAGATATATTTAGGGGTTCTGTTGAGGAGTGGCAGTCCAGGGACGACGGTAGTGGATATAGTGTAGTTCTCCCCATGAATGGTCCGCGAGCTTTCCACAAGTACTGAAGTTCAACGCGTATGTGTCTCTGAAACTTGAATCTTAAAGGCGTTTGCTCACGGCCATTCGGGACAAATCATGTCCAAAAACCTTATGTGCTTCATTCATGGGGTATACTATGGTAGGGGTAGGAAGGAAACAATAAATGTCTTGTTTAATTCACATGTTGTAATAAAAGGATGCGTATTCGCTGAAGGTTAAAGGCTGTGTGACAAGTGTGACGCTGATCACGTCCTCGGCATCCTGCTCGACTGCCATGACCGACACCCAGCACGAGCCTTCCTCGTCGTCGTCTCCAGTGCCCAGCACGTCTTCAACACTGGTTTCCAGCTCCCCAACGTCGACCTGGCATGCTATTAGACCTTGGCTACCTCCCCTAACCCTTTCAGTTAGGGAGGTCACCTCCGTTTCTGTCACTTTTCTGCTTTCTGCCACAATCACTCAATCCCCCGACCTTGACATCGACTTGGATCTTGAGAACGAACTTGGAGGAGATGATCAAACACAACCACAGCACTCGATAATATCAGAAGCCTTAGCCAAAGGTCTTTCTGTGAAGGTCAACGGCTCTCCTTGGCAGCGCGTTTTCATCCGAATCGATGAATCGGCTGACGAAGCTGTGATCATTATCTACGGACTAATGCCGGGAAGACAGTATGACATTGATCTGGGTATCGTTCATAGTCGTCGTCTCAATCGGCAGATTACAACCGAAGGTATATTTCAGTGTCCCGTGTCCTGGCCAAACTTAAACCTTGAGGACACACAGATGCCGACTCGGAATCCTCTTCCCCTTCTTCACCGACAGCTCCTGCGATTACTCCTGTTACGAGCAGCTCGACCGCCATAGCCACTACCTCTGCACCCTCCCAAAATGCTACTGACTCAACCGCTAGTCCTCCTGCCCCTCCTCCTTTCACGATCGAGGACCGGCTTGCTCAACTCAACCATACTCTTTCCCTTCTCACCACGGAACGTGAATCGTTACAATCCCAGATTAAAACCGTTAGACGCGATGGGCAAAAAGCGGACGCGGCTCTACGATCCGAAATCGAGGCCTTGAAACGTGCTTCGGAAAAGCATACGGCAGCAGAGGCACGGGCAAAACAGAAGATCTTGGCTTTGCAAGAGGCTGTAAAACGAGCTCAAGCAGGGGCACGCGCGACGGAAGAACAACTCGCGGAAATTGAGAGTTGCTTGCCGGCATTATTGGAGGAAAAGGAGAAGAAAGAAGCGGAGTATGAAAGGATAAAGAAGGCGGCAGAACGCGTACGAAGGGAAAGGGAATCCGCAGATGAGAAGGACAAGAAACGTCTGGAAAGACTACGTGCAGAACTTTCTACACTTTCTCACAAGCTCGAGAAACTGAACGGGAAACGGGAAAAGATGGAGGGAACCATCTTACCGGACCTCGAGGAGCAGCTGAAACAGACAAGGAAGGAATTAGAGAGTCTGGAAAAAGAAGAAGAGGGGCTTGCGGTTGAAGAGCTGGCAAGCGTGAGTGGCATTGGTATAAGCGGCCAGGAATACTCTCTGCAAGGATTTTCCCGGAAACGAGCCAATACTGGTGGCGCGTCGTCCAACCCTGGCCCCATCAGTAGGCCACAGCGTGCACCGGATTTTTCTTCGAGTATGGCCCAAGCCCCAGCTGTCCCTTTCAGGCCTTGGGATCCGATTTCCTTAGGACCACGCGACAGTCCGCAGGTCCTGCGTGCACCTACCCAGACCCAGACCCGCCAAGATTCACTAAGGTCGAGTGGTGGATGTCCCTATCCTCCCGGACTCGGTCCCTTGAATGCTTCCGATCCATTGCACTCCTCGGTTCTGACATCCTCACCGTCATCTTCATCATCCAACTCCCCTGTTGGTGCTCACCCGTCTGGCTCATACAAAATCACCACGTCCCCTCTCTCTTCACGCGCACCCGTTTTCGAGCCTCTCAGGAATGCACCATATGTAGCTCCGATTCAACGGCCTGGCGGAGCGACCGTGACGAGATCCAAGTCTGGAGCCTCGGCACAATCACGACATGCATGAATATCAATCATGTTCCAGATTAATTAAGAGTTAATGATCGCTTTTTTCACGCTTCCATAGTTCGTTCCGCTTCTTGGTAAGATATTAGAATTGGCATTTTTGTACAACTACACACGCGTCTACTTTGTGCCTTTCCTGCGACCAATCTGTATCTATAGTGCTAGATCAGAATTTCTGATAATATAATATTTTCCAACATGTGCCGCCGAAGGAGTTGAGATCGGCTACCAGGGGTAGAAGGTGCGTAAATAGACTTCAGCTATTTGCTGTCCAAGTAAGTAACTTCAAACCAATATACCTTTACCTAGACTTTTTACATGGATCTGTAATAGGTTTCTGCGCTTCACGAACAACCCTCTGGTGGCGGTCTGGTTCCAAGCAATACACAACTGGGAACAATGCAAAGCGGTTACAATACAAATTGCGTTCGTAACTGGAACTTCCAATGACCAGCACTCACGACAACCACAGACAACAAGGGTGTTATTGCTTTCTCGGCCAGTTCCTCCAACCTTTCGCTGAACGCATACCATCGTGTAGTAGTAAGATGCCGATAGGTTCTTTTCGACCTTACCGAGAATTCTGACCCTGGGTGAGTAGCAACTCGAACCGAAGAGAAATGATTGACAGATCCTGTCGATATTATATCCTTGGAAGGTCTAGCGATGTTTTCTCGCGTGTGCGCAGCTGGGTGTGTTATTTTATCCCGCAGTCATGAGACTTCATCATGCTGCCCGCGGTATGTTGAATTCCGAAGATTCTACTGACCTCCATTTTTGGCTGCCTCACTCATGAGTATCTAGTGCCAAGCTCGTTAGAAGCTAAAAAGCATACGAGCTGCGCTGTACTATCATTGATCGGGAGTTTGACAACGTTTCAGGAGTTTGAAAATGTGAAAGTTTGCCTCACAGCTCACCCTCA
>JAEUWP010000226.1:0-68539 GCA_018524725.1 Podaxis mareebaensis | reverse complement strand
CAGGCTTCCTCCTCGCCAGTCCCCACATTCCAGATCCTCACCGTCCGATCCCAAGATCCTGAGGCAACTCGCATGCCATTGGGCGAGAAAACGACAGACGACACCTCGTCCGTGTGGCCCTCCAACCGGGCTTCCTCCTCACCAGTCCGCACATTCCAGATCCTCACTGTCCGATCCTTCGATCCCGAGGCAACTCGCATGCCATCGGGCGAGAAAGCGACAGACCACACTGGACCTGTGTGGCCCTCCAACCGGGCTTCCTCCTCGCCAGTCCCCACATTCCAGATCCTCACCGTCCGATCCAATAATCCCAAGGCAACTCGCATGCCGTCGGGTGAGAAAGCAACAGAATCGATCTTCGAACCTCCACCCATGCAGTGTTCCATCGGTCCCCAGGAGTCAGGTAGGCCCATTACGACACTTCGTGGGCCCTTCACCTGTGTGCCATAAACTTGACGCATTAAACACTTCTTGGGAATCCACGTGAACGCCGACTGGTAAACCTCAAAACAATTCTGCTGGATACCCTCGAAATTCATCCGCAGAAACCGACAGGCATCATCAACGAGCGGTCGCAAATCCTCACCATTTGTGGTTTGGGCGCGCTGCCATGACATCAGCACATGCACCTTGCTTTCTCATCATTAAGACTTACCGAAAGGGTGGCACTTGCACTGAGAAGCGATTTAACCCCTGTCCTCAGTTCACCAACAATACTCAGACACTCCATCCAATGCAACAGGTGAGTTTTCAGGAAGTTGCCCAAAGCATCGGTAATGGCTGGCTCGCCTGAATCCCGGACCTCATTTAAATGGGTGGCCCAATAAATGCACGCATATTTGAGTGCCTCGGAGATTTTGCTGGTATCCTCGGGTGGATTGGTTCTGTCCATACGCGAGATGGTTAACTTTTCGGGAACATCACAGATGTTATACTTGAGCGACCGGTTCATGAGCTCGAGGCATTTGAGTGCAAGTTCTGCGTGACCATCAGCGGGAACGAGAGGCGCGAATGGAGAGAAACGTGCTGGTGAGCAGCGGTAAGGGTCTACAAGGAACTCCGGGAAGGATGCATGAAATGGGGACACTCGGGCGTTTTCTCCAGGGGGGATGTGAATGACAGAGTTCAGTGGTGATAAGTAGGCGATGGGATCTGATATCCCTGACAACGTGGAAAGGGCGTCGGTTGATAACGGATGTTGAAGGAATATGACAAACGAGACAAGGGTCCTCATGAAGGGCAATTCTCCGCGTTCCTGACCATCGCAGGCTTGCTGAACAATATCTCCATACAGTCCATCGATGGCCGACGTTTGTTGCGGGCTCCATGCATGATTTGCCAACGAAGTGAGTCGCTGTTTGTAATGGGCCCGTTTGCCGTCTCGAATATAACGCGCTGCCGTAACTGCGTAGACGAAAAGTTTTCCAGAGTCCTTCACAATTTGAGACAATTCGCTATCGGGTGGCCACCCATCCTCCTTGTTCGGATCATAGTCTCTCTTGATCTCAGCCAGCGATGCCTTCATATACATCCGGATGTCGCTCTCCACTACGCTTTTCTCCACCTCGTGAAGCAAGAAAGTATTGTGGGAACCGTTCGAGGAACTAAAGGCGGTAGTGATGAAGTCATCGGCTCTACTGACGAGGAAAAACTTGAGGGGAAGGTTAGAAGGGGAACCGAGAATGACCCGGATGAGGCGCTTGACGTGGTTAGCGTTTGTGCATTCGTCGAGAGCATCAATGACCACAATCTTGTAGATCCCGACCTGGCTATCGACGGTGGCCCGTAATGGTTCAACAATGAGTTTTTTGAACTGTTCTTCCATGTTATTCGACTCCATCAAATCTGGGTCCCTCTCCAGGACCTTCACGAGCTCCGCATCGAAAGTCGGTGAACCCTTGGCAAGGCCGTATGCAACACCCAAGATGATGCGGCGCGCGTCCTTGGTTTTGTCTGACGCTCGAGAGCAAAAGAAACTCGCCCCAAGCATCTGCCGTTGGTCAAAGCGCTCGCACAACGACTGCGCGATCGTCGACTTCCCGACGCCTGCCATTCCTGCAAGCCAATGCACCTTGACACCCTTCTTGTCAGAAGCCTGGGCTTCCAACTCTTCGAGGACATTGACGCGTGTACCGGGCATGCATCCCATGGGATCGCCATAGGCAGAGTGCCGCGATTTATATGAAGCGCCCTCGGAACGGAGTTTGTCAATCAGATCTGTAATGATATGAGAATCCCATGTTGTCATTCTCAAGGAACAGCCTACCAGACTTGAGCGTCTGTCGATGGAATATATGAGACTGAAAGTGCTTCCTCAAGCGCGAAATCACTTACTTGTTGCATGCTGATGCGTGTGTGTCGATCTTCGACCATTGTCAGGTGGTTGATCACAAAGTTGTGTGCGTTTTTGAATATTTCTGGGTTGTGCCCTTCAGGAAAGCGAATTCAACATTTTTGACCATGGTATAAAATATGGAAAGATAGCGCACTTGTGGGTTCATCTGTCCATTGGGATTCGGATTCAGCGTTGCGCACTAGGCAACAGATTGTAAGCAATGCTCAAAGGCCAGCTGATGAGCGCTCAAGCCCACCTTGGATCGAGACCTGGCCACTGTCTGTCTGTAGGATAGATGGGTCTTGAGATGTGTTATTGATGCGTTCGCCTCGAGTTTCGACTATTGTTGGTTGATTTGTCGCAGGGTTGTGTGCATTCTTGAGCGTTGCTTGATTATGTCCTCCAGGAAGAATGAGTTCAGCATTTTTAACCACTGCACGAGATATGCAGAGATAGCGTACTTGTAAGCTCGTCCGTCCGTCGAGATTGGGGCTCAGCATTGGGTACTAAACGACAGACTATGAGTCATACTCCAGGGCTGACTGGCGAACACTCGAGCCTACCTTCGATAGAGGCTTGGCTGCTACTCGCCTGTAAGATCGGTAGTTCCCGAGGTGCGTTCTCATTTGGCCCTTCAGGCATTGATTCCTCCTTGTGTCGTTTGGAGTGTAACATACGGCCTTGTGGAGATGAAGGAGGACTGAGTGATTTCCTTTTCATGGCGACGGTTCTCGCTGAGACAGACGTCCAGGAATGGGCGAAAGCAAGGTTAGGGCGTCAAAACTACCTTTTGCCAAACAAGGTGCCTCGAGTTGCCTCATGACATCTGCGCAAAGGGCCCGGATTGGCTAACGTTTCATGGAACACTCCGTCCAACAGCACGTTCAGCCTGTGTTGAATGTTGATGAGCTTCATAAACAAGGCTGTTCCACTGCCATCGTCTACGTTTAGAACCGAGATGAAGGTCTAACAGAACAATTTCCACATAGCTGAGGAGAACTTCTGTATTTGAGTTGATATAACTCATTTGGCCGATACCACCATGTCCTGCTGATGCAGCTACGGGTATAAAGATGTTACCACGTTCAGGTGGCCTGAATCGCAGAACTGGCAGACACTAGCAGGTCTTCCTCCTGCTCGTAGCATTGCACGCCCGTGACGATGACCATGTAGCTAGCGAAGGGCAAGCCATGGAGGGTCTCGACGACTCTCACATTCGTGGCAATTCATTCCTTTCGTGAAAATGCTTTCACACACACACCAATCATCGTGATACGACTCCCAACACGGATCCGCCAAAGCTTCGAATAAGGCGATATACGATGGTTATTACGTAATAGTGTCTTATCCTCTCCCCTCTGCTTTAACCGGACTTGCTCAACGATGCCATCGCCGTCGTCGCTGTCGTCGTCGTTTTTCTTAGTGCCCACCCTCTGCTCGTCATAGTCTTCCGCAATGTGTCCAATTTCTTTGTACAAAGCCTTTCGTTCCCCAATGAACTCTGCCCACAACTCCAGATCGAACCCTCGCGTGTGGTATAGAGCCTCCCGACGACTTGAGACCGAGCGATGGAGTACGGAGGAATATGACACTTCCCGTCTTTGGCCCAAGAACCTGTCTTGGCTGGGGTCTTTCTACCCTATGGGATCGATAAATCGCGTACCACAGATATCCAAGTATGACCATCGTAAGCCCTGACAAATACATTATAAGTTCAATGATTTTCCTAGCAGAAATACGTTGAAACCAAAATCCTGACGCCAATTCGGCACGGGGGACTCACCATCCAAAATCCCAAAACGTCAACCTGGCAACTGCGCCCCCATAAATGACCAACATCCCAAATCCACCAACGGCCAACTTCCCTGCACCTCTCTGCGCTTCCTCACCATACACTCTCTCAAGTACCTCCATACCCGTCGACCGTTTCACCACGATGTCCAACCTTCTCCTCAAATAATACCTCGTCCGGTTCGGCGAATGTCGGTATCTGCACTCTTATCACTTCTTCTTTCACCTCGCCGGTCTGTTCTGCACGTACATCGGCTTCACTTTTACGAGAGCTACGGCTGTCGTGACCGGGCTCGCATTGATATGCTAGCATTATTTGGAACTCGGCGCCCTTCGCTGCGTCCCTCACGAAATCCCCTACACCTGCCAAATCAGACCACTCAAACGCTTTCCCTGCCGGCGACACACTGCGAAAGGACACGTCGGGCATAGGAGACCCTAGGGATCACAACATCAACCTTGCGACATGGGACAGCGGTTGAGATGGGTGGAGGAGGAACACTGTGGGTGGTGCTGATACCGGCGTTTCGCACTCGTGGTGTTGCTTTCACTTGGTTGGATGGGAGAGATGTCCGAGTGGGAGGATGAGTTTGAATAAGTGCGATGATGTCGGTTCGAGCTTTCCTGTTCAGAATTGTGAATGAAGCTCTACTAGTGTTTGTTGAAATAGCGTACCTTTGCCTTCACCTACTCCCTCCAACTCGTCTTTTCCATTCCCATTACCGAACGCATCGCCGTTCCACCTCCATTTTGCATCTGGCCCCTTTTCTGCCATAAACGCCGAATGCTGTATCCTGCCCCCACCGAGTTTGTTTGAGTCTGCATTTCCCCTACTAAATCTCCTTGGAATTGTCCATGTTCTGGTTTTTACGACTAACGAAGGGCTATGACGGCGGAATGCTGCCAATGTCAAGTGCGCAGTGAGCATTAGCAGAAAGAGTGAGTACTTGAGCTACGATGTCATCACACGTTCAGCCCTCCAACAGTCACCTTTCTCACGTCTGTTTTTCGGAGATGCTCATGGATAAGAAAAGACGAATTAATTTCACTACGCCTCTCACTGATCAACCTGCAACTTTTACCCCACTCGTTCATCCACTCTATCAGTGCGCATTGGCTCTTAAGTCTGCTCACGTTGGATGTGTGCTTGATTGTGCACGTTTTCGTGTCCTCGCAACCGAGACTCTGAGCAACCACACATGGATTATAAGGACGCAAAACCTATGTATTATCTACAATGGCTACAATACACCGCAAACATGAAATCGACGGAAAAAAAAAACAAACTGTATGGTGCCCGGAACTCTTCTACTCATCACTTCTCATCGTCGCTCCCCATACCCTCACCACTATCAAACTCTCCCCTCCCTCTACCACCTCGACTGGGTCAGGCTCGATACCGTGATCAACACCGACATAGGAGTCACCCACGACAGAGTTGTGGACGGTGTGTATCCTTAGGCAACGTAAACTCGAGCTTGACAACGAGGCTCTTGGTCAGTGACCTTTTTAATGACGTAGAGTTGTCGACTGTCTCGGCCTCCAAAGACCACCCACCAGTTGGTGAGTTTTTTTCGATGTATAAAATGGCGCGATGACGGTTTGCTCAGTGCCTTCGTCCTTGTTAACGTCATGTGCGAGGGTAGCCTTGAGGGCGATAGAGGCGCGGGAGTATAATCGCCTTTGACGAGATCGTACGAGACATCGAGGGTGTGGTACGAATTGATGGACATCGCAACCTCACGCCTAAACAAAGCGGTCAAAATTCCGATGGGCTCGCAGCGCAAGGTAGGACGTACATCTGTGACGAGGTCATCTGGACCAGCTTCGTACGATCATCATCCTCCATTTCCATGATATCGTGCACTGTCTCAATACCCGCCTCATTGCATCGTCTGATAACCTGTCATGTATACATTAGTCACCGATCTGTATCATGATGTACTAAATCAACGACTCACCTCCGGTTCGAAATATGGGATCTGCTTCAACGACGAATTCTTCTCCAGCATTGCCTGCACGCACATCTGTGAGAGATCTATGGCACCCAGAGCATTCAACCACGCATTAGACACGACATCTGCGCGTGCTGACAACACGTTCATGATCTTCTCAAGAACAAGAACCTGGTCCGCAGCAAGATCAGGCAGGAGTTGCAACCGCGAAAAGTGCGCCTGCAGGAGCAAGGTCTTGAAATGGGGAGCCTGGAAGTCAATGTGCTCGAGCTTGACAGGCACCCGATCGCAAATGCAGCGGAGTAGCACTTCTTCATGACGACGGATAGGGATGCTTTAGAACTCTGCAGATGATGAGACAACTTCGAGAAGACCGTTGAGCTTGGTGCGTTCCTTGAGAGAGAGGGTGTAAACCTCGACGGTGACGTCCACCATCATATCAGTATATGTTCCAATATGCAGAGATGGGAAGACGTATAGGAAATGTTATAGTATGCGGTGATCATGCCCAGGTTGAGGGCCGAAACGTCCATCTCATGCTCTGTTCAGTGCGTTAACTTCCTGCCTTTGTCACTACAATAAAAATACTCACCCATTTCGAATTTCTCCACCAGTTTTGACAGATGGTCTGACAAGTGCTGATGGCTGACATTGTGTAAATTGTAGTAGTTGGGATTTTGAGTCATGCGGCGGTAGAAATATGTCCATGTCAAGATATCCTACAGTACAAGTTCATCAGCTAAATCGCTCCACGAACACGAGGAACGAACTTACATAGCATTCTGCTTGTTTTCGATGGTCTTCACAGCGATCTCCACCAAGAAGTAGTGGTGTAACAAGTGTGTCGGCAGAAGTCCTTTCGCGAAAGTTGGCACATCAGGACACACCGACTGTTTGAGTCTTCCCTTGATCAGCACGCGCGACCCATCATATGTAGCACGTCTATAACAGGATAACCGACATAGCGGTGCCCCTGCCCATCATAGGATTGTATGCCCACGATGAGGTGACCATGTGGCTAGCGACGGGCAAGCTCCAGGCAGTATCCTACAGGATGCCAGCACCATAGTTTCATCGCGTGACAGCATAAGTGATGTAAAGTGATGTAACGCACCCTGGAGGCAACGAGCACTTGAATCGCGCCGGACTCAAACAAACGTTGTACGATCCTCCTGTCCTGTTTATCCAACGCCTCATGGCAGTACCCAATACCGTGTTTCAACGTCTCCACGAGTTGCGCTCCCCGACCGGTCTTTGCGGAGTATGAGCACCAAGCTGCTGGAGTGGATCCCAGTTCCATCAAGTGAAGCGATTAGAAGTGGTTTGGATGCACTGGAGCCCGAGAGACCATGGACATTGTTTCTCCGTAGAGGTTTCGCTCCTTGGTTGCCCTACGTCTTTGTGACTTGCATCCCTTTTTCAATTTGTAATTGTGCGTTTATTTCCTGTCTACATGCCAACGCTCGACTTACAGCTGTTCTATTTCTTACTCAGCCTAGCCTTTCGTCAATCGGAAGGTATCTACGTCTTTTTGTTTATCTCAAAGTGTACTGGAACGAAAGAAACCAAAAACAAGACATTATACTTTTGTCTCGGCCATCTTCACCTTCTCCTTCCTCTCCTCTTCCTCAAATTCTTTCTTGATCTTCAAGTCCTGTATATGGGCCGAAGATGTCAACGTCCATTGCTACAGAAACGCAATAAAGTAGTAACTTACAACACAAGGTACAAACCGGCTCTTCTCTCTGATTCTTGCGCCATACTTGTAGAACAAGAATGGGCTAGGCATGAAAACCACCCCAACAAGCCCGATGAGCGTACAGGCCCAATTTACTCCCAACTATTCAAGTTTTCAGTAAAGAGACATCAATATGGCTGCGGAAGGATACGCACAGCATCAAACATTTGTACCGTGAATAATGGGAAAGCAGCAGCAACCGCAGACCTACAAACCGTGTTCGCTGCAAATGCGGATGCGCTATACATCCTAGAAAGACTCATTATAAAGGCCCCAACATGACTTAGGGGAACATCACGCACAAATACGTATCCACAAGATAACTCTGCACCGAACACGCCCTCCAATCAGCCCTCCTCGAAACACCAAACGCAAAGCTGGGAACCCACCAAAAACGACATAAAGATCAAACTGATTCCAATCCCAACCACGATCGTGCTCAACCCAGGAATATACCAAGGTATCGAACTATACTCGCCCGTCCACCCCATCCAAAAATCCCCACCACCAACGCGGGCGAACCAATCATCGCTCCAGTCAGTCTGTTTTCTGCCGGCGGGAATCCACGCCATTTGACGATGAGTTGTGGGTAGTTCATTGACGTCCAGAAATTGATGAGCGAACCAATGGTGGTTCCAATACCGACACCAATGAACATGAGACCGTCCTGGGAGATTGTGAAACCATGTCGTTGGATGAAAATTATCAGGAAGGCTTGGAATACTGCGAGCAAGACGTTAGCGATGTGGGTGGAGACACAAAGGGGAAGAGGGCGTACATGTGTAGAGGAGTCCGTAAACAATCGAGAGGTAGATTGTGATGAGGACGAGGATGGGTTCCATAGCGAGCATCTTGAACGGTCTGAGGAGAGTACGGCTGAGGATGCCTCGGATAGACCAGTCTTGTTTCTCGTGCTCGACACAGAGGGTTTTGTTTCCGATTGGATCTGCTTTTCGGAGCCGTTTGACCTGGGCGGGTGAGTGATGTTAATAAAACGTACGCAGTGGAGGGGCCAGGAACGTACCTTTTTGAGTAGAATAACAGGCGCATATGTCTCGGGCAAGAATGGAACAGTGATCAGCGTACACCCTGCCGCAAAGAACATCATCACCCAAAAAACCCATCGACCATGAACATGGGGCGTCGGCCAATAAGTTCGCTGCCTGGTCCCCAGAAAAGCAGCTACAGTGAGGGTTAGCATTTCGGTGCGAGCAATCGGTCGAGGTAAATGACGCACGCCAAGTACATAGCCGATGAGGAACATTGTTGTCACAAGGTATGACACCTCGCGACTAATGCCGAATTCTTGGATGATCCCTGTCGTGATAGCGGGAGGTGCAGAAGATGCGAATGTTCTGCCAACTTATCGTAAGCCCGATACATTAGGTGAGATAGGTGAAAAGACGTACACGTTGACGGTCATGATAATACATATAAGGGTGATAAACCACTTGTACTTTAGACTCCAGTTTTGCGGATTTTGTGGATCGTCGGGACCGTCCCAGCCAACCAAATTTGCATCGAGGGTAGCCGAGGGCGAGACGAATGCATGTCCAGCTATGGGTGTCTCTCCTTCCCCGATCCTCGCCTGCATCTCTGCCTGAGCCTCAGCTTCGGCTCGTTGCTCCTCATTATAAGAACTCGGTACTGGACTCGGTACACCTTCCGTCCCCCTCCTCCCCAAGCCAAATCCATGAGTAAAGCTCCCTGACAGTAGCCTGGAACCGCTCCTTGAAGAGTTCAAACTGGGTGTCTTGGGTGGAGGTTCCCGGACAGCGTCACCGCCATACATCTCCATCTGTTGTTCATCTCTGGAGATCTCGCGCTCCAAGGGTGTTTTTGGCTGGATAGGGGAGCCGGAGCAGTGCGCGGGGCCATAGAACCAACGAGGGTGTTGACAAGTGGTTCCCATTTGTTGAGCATTTTCTGTATCTAATTGTGGAGGTGTTGGTGTTGAGAGAAATCGCGTTCGGGGGCGTGGTTTCGTGGATTGGAGGATGGGCGATGAGTTGTAATAGGGATGTGGGTGAGAGGGGTCGTATGCAGAATGTCTGCGGTGGGAGGGTGTGATGCCACAGGGCTGAGGGCTCAGAATCGCTGGAAGGGTGAGGAAGTTGGGTGGATTCGTGAGGAGTGGTGTACGTGAGCG
The DNA here is from genome assembly GCA_018524725.1 of Podaxis mareebaensis. NCBI lineage: Eukaryota > Fungi > Basidiomycota > Agaricomycetes > Agaricales > Agaricaceae > Podaxis > Podaxis mareebaensis. The sequence goes on along the minus strand of JAEUWP010000226.1, from coordinate 58,571 downwards.
AAGACCTAGATGAGGTGGTTGATGATGGGAGGGTCGTGTCCTTGTTATGTGGTTCGAAACTCCCTGAAAACAGTGGCATGTCCGAAGTGTGGGAGGATGTCAGAGCTACCTTGATGAGTGAAACTGGTCCGAGACAAGATTTCAAGGAGAGTTATTCTCGAGGATGGAAAATATCAATGAGGCGATGTATCCACTCGCTCGTTGGTCATGGAGTATGAGGAGATGGAAAGAGTTTCCATAACGACAACTTGGTCAAAGCTGCAAAGCTGACTAGCAAGAGCATTGGTTTGACTAACGATATGATTATCTTCCTCGTGAGGGATTGGCACTGCACTGGCATTTAGGAGTCGCTGCAGAGCATGCCGATGTTCGATTAGCCGAAGTAAATAAGCAACCCAATCATAAGTTGCCATTGTCAGGCACATCAACCCTGCATCCGGCCAGAATTCTGAACACGAGAGCACTGGAGGGCGAAAAGTCTCTCCAACCATGACAGTGGGAAGTGTATCCGAGTCGTCAACAAGTCTACTATGAGGCATTCCGCCTTTTATTGTAACATGCGGTTGCTACCAGGACGGTGTCACAAGATAGCGGACCACGACGCTCTATTTAGCCAACTCTCAACTTATTAATACATGTAACCTGAGCTCATCCTTCGTGCATGTAAGAAGCGTTAATCATTAACCAACGGTTTGGTGTACAAAATTAACACTTACACACGAGGGGTTCAGCCGCCACCTCAAGGCTTCTAAAATTCAATCCCACTGCATAGCCTTACACACCCAGTCAATCATCGTTACCATCGTCAGGAGTAATACAAAAGATACAAATAAAAAGCGGTCTCGTCTTGTCGTCCCGTGGCGCGATCATGTTCGTAACGACACACACTTGTTAATGAAACGGTCAATCTCAGACCAATACGTTGGACGAGTACAGGTATCAACTGCCAAAGATGTCATTACACGAGCGAGGAAGAAGGATGATATAACGCACTCACCATGTCCTCCGCCAGGATACGAAGTAAACAGATCTTCTTCGGGAGGAGCCCACACGCCCCTCCCCACCTCCCCAACCTCTCCATCCTTCCTTAATGCACCGCTCCCACCCGCACACAACAACCCTCCCAACCCAACCGTCTTCCCTCCACTCAAACCGCCGCAACCACCACATCCAACAACACCACCACTCCTGTTCGCACCCCTCCCCCTCGCCTGCGCAATCCTCCACAAATTATCCATGTGAGTCGGCGGAACGACACTATCATTCCTCCCGCTACAAAACAAGATTGGTACGGAAGGAGGGATTCTGGAAAGTTTGGAAGCGGAATTCCAGCGTTGTGTACATGCAAAGGAGAGGGGTCCGATGATAGGCCAGCCGCGGACGATGTCGGGGATGGATGTGAATGTGTTTTCGAGAATGAGCGCTGTGATCTGGAGAAAACGTAATGAGAGGCAATGGAAGAGTGTGTCAGTCAGGTGTGAAACGTGGCTGGAGACGGTAGGCAGAAACCTTGTGAGGGTTTTTGCTCGTTACGTCGATTGCAACTGCGCCGCCGAGTGAGAGACCGTATAGGATCTAAGGGTTGTGGCGAAGGTAAGACAACGCGGCGCTAAAAGCTGTGAAAGTCAAACGCACGATAGGAAGTTTCGACAATTGTGAATCACGAAGGACATAATCCAGCGCAGCCTGCGCATCTCTCTGCAGTCCTGGCCACAATGCTATAAGAACCACCCGCTCAACGAAGCAACAAATACACACCTTTCTCTGAAGGCACCCCTTCGCTCTCTCCATACCCCCGATACGAAACCGTCAACACGTTCAACCTGAACTGATAATAATGTCGTGCGTGATACAACAAATCACTATGGTCCATTCCGTTCCCGTGGAACATCAAGACAGTCGCTTTCGGTCGTTTGTGTTCAATAAGGAAACATCGCAGCAATACGTTGTCGGATGTCTGGATTTCGATGTCTCTGTACGGAAGTCCATATGCGGATGGTTTTCTCACATCTACACCAGTTAAAAATAAGGCGTCGAGGGAACGAATTGGACGACGTACATCTCGGCTTGGGAAGGAAGCCCGCCGGGTAAACGAGGTATGGTTGGCCATTGAACACGAGCTGTAAAACGTGTGTTAGCCGAGGAAGGGTGCGTTGCTGCGAAGGGCACCTTTTTGAGAAACAGGCCGAGTGTGAGGGGTTGTTCTGGACTAGCCATGGGCGGATTGGGAATGAGAAGAACATGCGGTGGATGTTTATATATCCTGTATCGACGCTATGTCGAGTATGGGCTGCGTGCAACCCATCCTCATCCATCATTCTCCCACGTGCATATCCACATGACATCTGGCATTGTAAATTACTTATGTATAATATATCCAACCAATATCCTACTAGTACAATAGCACGCTTACTTCCCAATCCCGGCAAGCACTTTGAATACCATATCCTGTCTCTCCCTGAATGCCTCCAACCCCGTCATCTTCAACGCCAGCTCCCCAATTCTGTTCGCAAACGCCACCGCTCTTCCTTCAACACTCCTCCTTCCACCCCCATCCACGCGCCTCCTCTCATATCCACACCCCTCAAGCAAAATACCCCTCACACGTTCCATCCTCGTCTCCTCCGGCACATCCTCACCTCTCTGTATATGCTCCACCGCAGAACTATCATCCTCGTCTATCATCTCTTTCGCCCGTCGACCTATCCCTATCAGCTCCAACATGAGCGGTTTCAGGGGTTCCGGACATTGTGAAAGCGAGAGCGGAGCACCGAGAACCCCTATAACGGATTGGTTGGCATGGTCGATGGCGTGCGTCGAGACGAAAAGGATGGCGAGAGAGACAGAGGCAAAGTATGCGCGCGGAGGATCTGTTTGGAGGAGGGTGCGGAGGGAGGGAAATTCTTCAAGTACATCGCCGAGTGCTGCATAGAGGGTCTCACGGATGAATTCGATGGCGGGGGAGGAGGGTGCGAGAATGCTAGGGGAGGGTGTTCGAGGGTATTGCCCAGTGGATGACGTTGATAAGAATGCCGCAGACTGCGACGGTGTACGTTGTGGTGACGACAAAGGCACAGTAATACCAGGTGGTGCTGCCGCGGTCGCCGGCGAAGTCGGCTCATAAACCGGAGGAGGCACAAACGAGGCCCTCTTCTGACTCGGCCTCCCCGAATCCAACGCAGCTTGCAAATCTGCTGCATACCGATCCTGAAATGACCGCCTCTGGCTAATTTCCAATGCAACCGCACGCAGTTCGGCTGCTATTCCGTGCAAACTCTGGTTGGGGGGCGGAGGGCTGATCGGCGGGAGCCCACAGATGATGCGTGCGAGGTCATGCTGGTGCTCTGGTACGAGCGCCTGGATCAAGGGGACCGTTTGTGCCCAGACGCGGAGGAAGGATACGAACGCCGGCGGGCAGTTGGATTCGGACAAGTCTATTGGACCTGAGGAGGATTTGGAGGAGCGGGGGAGTGGGACTGACGGTGGGTCCGTCGTGCTCCTGAGGGCAGCAAAGTAGAGACAGAGCGCAGGTCCTACACAAATGTGATAATGTCGAACTGATCGAAAAGATGACGCGGTGGGTACGTACCTGTGATCATCAAGTCCCCCTCTGCGCTACTCAGCACATCAGCATCCAATAAGCGCTCTACTTTAGCATGTGCCAATGACGACTTGAGGTAACTGTGAAACGCATCCTGGACGGTCTGTTCAGAGAGCATCTGGGTGGCTGTAGTGAGTGGACTCGGATGCACTGATTAAATTCAGTGAATACTTGGGGCTGCCCCACGCGTGAGAACCCGTGGCTACAGGTGAAGCACCGCCCCGCGCAGCTCCTCTCAACATCGGAATCATGCAGCCATGATGAATGATACACGCTGCACAGAATTTTCGAACAAACATTACCCGTGATCCATTGGCTAGCGATGACCAGCTACCGGCACTCACCAGCCCCCGTGGCCCTGAAGCAAACGGCCTTACTCCCCGAAACCTGAAAAAATTCAGGTTTAAGAGGCCATGAGGGACGCGAAATTAGAAGAAATCATCGAATTTTGTGCGATCCTTTGAGGTTCACCGTCTGGGGCCAAAGACGCCCCTTCCCAAGACTCAAGTCCGTATTTCCGCTGCTTGTTCCGAGATCCACGTGATGCCAGGGACCCAGGCACGTGTGCAAGACATGAGACGTCTGTAGATCTTTGTCAGTCCAGCCCTAGCCGACGCTCGAAATCATTGCTGCAATAAACTACATACTCCACAACGCCATTAATGACCTCCAGGCCTCGTCTCAAACCGCCCAACAACATACCCTATCTTTTAAATACTTCAACCTTCCACCCCCGGACAAATCTTTTGGTGACCATCTTGACGGGAAACCGAATAACACACTACAATCAGACCGTCCTATGCCCCATCATAAAATAGAACTGAATGCATTGTCGCGCTGTTCTTACTCTTGGCACTTCTGCCGTATCAAGCCGTCGTAGGCTGTTGCCCCTTGAGGCTTAAGCCCTGATCTAGCGCTCAAAGATGAGTATAAAAACGCTTGACTGTAAAAAGTTGTAGTTCCCTCGGTGATCTTGGCTTCTCGACACTCGTTCTTTGCAGCTGAGCACCAGTTCCCCCTCTTTCGTTGTTCCATTCAACGCGAATCCCTCCCACTCTTTTGTGATCTTTCGCTCTTTTTAACTCACCCACACACTCGTTTTACCGCACCCTTCTGTTGAAATCTTTGGCAAGCAAGCAGATATGCTGTTCTTCAAGATCTCTGTTGTTCTCGCCTCACTCGCTGTTAGCGTTTTCGCTGCTCCGCACAAGAGGGCTCCCGCTCAGGTCGTAACTTCATGCACTGTCCCTGGGACTGCTGCGTTGACTTTCGTGAGCCTCGAATCCATTTTCTTTAATCAGCCATAGCCTAACGTTCTTGTAGGATGACGGACCGTATTGGTATATGTAAGCGCCTAAATTATATCTCCTAATCGGTACGGAGAACAACGCTCGAACTTCGGAATACTCTAGCTACGATATTAGCAAGGCTTTGCTCGCGCATAATGCTACCGGAACTTTTTTCTTCAGTAAGTATATACCGACTCATTGCCACTTCCATACAACCCGGCTGACTTTTATGTGTAGATGGTAACAACTGTACGTTCCACATTCCCTATAAATGTGTTTGAAATTGTTATACTTACGCGAGTACAGATGGATGCATCTATGACGAAGATAACGTCAAGCGTGTCAAGTATGCTCTCAGCAAAGGCCACCAAATCGCTTCGCATACTTGGGCTCACAAGGATCTCGCGACTCTGACTTGGGACCAAATCCATGATGAGATGTGGCGCGTTGAGGGTATGATATTGTCCCCGTGATATCGATATGCTTCGCTCACTAATATCATGGTATACAGAGGCGTTGGTCAAGATCGCCGGTGTCTACCCCGCTTTCATGCGCCCTCGTAAGTGGCAATTGTGCTTCAATAGTACAACGTCAGTTTTGAAGAAGATCAATAGCTTACGGCTCATACAATGATATGGTTCGTGACGCCTCTGGTATTCGCGGACAAGCTATCGCCATCTGGGATTTTGAGTACGTCTTTCTACCTACATCAGTATCACCCATCTTGCCCACAAACTGACGATCCCGGATAGTTCTGGTGACTCACTCGGCGCCTCTGTCGCTGAACAGAAAGCTCGCATGGACGACCTTATCGCGCATCACCCCAACACTGTCCTCTCCCTCGAACACGAAACTCTCGGTTCGTATCCTTCCTACCCATTTACACACCCAATGGTAAAACTAATTCTACTCCTTGCCCAGTTTCCACCATGTAAGTCCACAGCCAACCCGGCGCACAATCTCCAAAGGGGCATTTATCGATGTGTTTCTTCCTAGGACCGAAGTCGTTCCTTATTACATCCAGAAACTCCAGGCTGCCGGATACCGCCTAGTCACTCTTGCCGAATGCACAGGGCTGCCTGCATACCAGTCGGTTGGTGCTCCGCAAGAACGAGATGTAAGTTCTCCATATGACTGCTACTTCTCCCTTGTTTAATTTGATGTTGATGTGTGTTCTCTCTTCCAGTCGACCTGGCACTGCTAATTGATTCATACGGCGACGAATCATTTCGCGAGACGGAAAATTAACTAGAGTACAGAGCTGTATATGCGGACTTTCTCAGATATGGACGATTGTTAAATGGACGATTCGTAGTGTGTATGGACTGTATCTACAATATGATTTCCGAATTCATAATGTTGTCGTTTTGTCCTATTTTTTGAGATGTGCGGTATGTAAAGGGGGGATCCGGAGCTAATACCTAATAAGCTTGAAGAACAAGCCCTCTAGAGCTGAGTAACGAAATTGACTTGCTATCTATCTCCATGCACCTGAAGAAGTGATGGGACGGCCGGACTGGGATCGACGAGAGTTCTCTAGTCCCTATGGCCACCTTTCCAACCTTGAAGTCCTGAGTCGCCCTCCCCGCCAATATTCAACATCCAGTCACCAAACTAAAGCTTGGACACGTGCTATGCAACCTTGGAGTAATTCGGACCACACCAAACTTGCGGCGCCCAGATGATTCGGAAGATTGATCCTCATCCGCATCCTCCCAGGACCTTTGGGGCGATTTAGCGCGCGCTCGAAGAGCCTTTTTGTATTCCTTGATTTTCTTTTCCATTTCTTTCTCGAGTCTGCGCTAGAACTCTTCGCGTTACTTTCTTTCCTCCTCGACCACCGCTTTGAGCTTCTCCGCCTCTGCCTCTGCTTCCTCACCCCTTTTCCTCTCGGCTTGAACTGCCTCCTGTGCTCCATCTTCCATCTTCCTCCTTTCAACCTCTGCCTCCTCGCGCACCTCCTGGAGTTTCCTTGTAGCCTCAGCCTCAGCATGCTTGCGTTTCTTGACCTCACCCTCGATTACCAAATGGATCATTCTCATTTGTTGAGGCGTATTATCTACAAAGTTTACGTGAACCTATGGTCAAATTAATATAGGAAGACCTGGAACAAAAGTGGAAAGGAAACTCACCTGATCTTCAAATCTGACGATGGCTCCGTGCCATTTCCTTATCAAAGCACGAATAGTGAAAAGCCTAGGCGCCTTGACGATTCTAATTGATCTCAAGAACGTTCCCATACGCCCACTATTAATCCACAACATCACCTCAGTGGACGGTTTCATCCTGTCAACTCGATCCTCCTCCCCCGATATCGAGGCGTCAATGCCAGTGAACACCCGGACAACATGAAAAATCATCCCTGCAAACCAGTAACAGTTCCCGGTAAAATTCCGATAGAGGGATGTGCATTTATGAAGTCGACACGCAAGGACCACAAGCTCGTATAAGTAGATGTAGTTCCGCCGAGGAGGGGGGGGGTAATGAATCGTATTGGATGGTTGAAAACGAGCTCCTTCTCCTGAGACGCCAACGGGAGGATCTTGTCACGTTGGATACGTTAGTGTTCACTCGTAAGAGAGGATGACCAGAAGATTGGAATGCTTCAGTGGATAGGGAATGCGTGTTTAGGTATTGGCCTAGGGGGCCGGAAGTGATGGGAGCCTCGCCAACGTCACTGTTGGATGCAGCGAAGGGAAGTTGGTCGAGAAAGGTGGATTCGGGTATGTCATTGGGTGAGGGATTCGGAGTTGGGGGTGGTTGATCGCCAGCCTGTACTTGATCGGGTTGAAATGACGGTCTATTAACGCTTGGTTTCACTGAGGCGTGCTTGTTCCCGTGAGCGCTTATTGAACGCGAGTCACGAGATGCTCGTAGGATTGAACCGACATCAGAAGTCGTACGAGGCCTGTCGTTGGAGTCTGACTTATGTTGAGACATGGCGGCTTGACCGGCACGAGAATCCAGAGAGTTGGAAGCGTCATCGCTGATAGGAAAGTCTTTGAAATTGAATGTCTCGGAAGCATTACTCGAGATAATACTCGTCTTTGAGGTTGTGCGATGAATGACGGCAGGAGCGGAATCATGTTGCGATAGATCCTCCCGGCCGCCGTGAAGAGAAGAAGGGTTTGGAGCGGCGCTACTGGCCTGAACGCTTGTGGGCGCGGGTGCTTGAGCGGTGACGTTTTCGACAGGATCCGTATTGAGCCCGTCGGGTCGTCCCAATGTAATCCACGCGACCTCTATGTCGGATGACTTTCTGTAAGGACGATCGATTAGCTGATATCTGTCATCTGCTAAGATCAAGTCCCTTGAGCTTGACTCGGATACGTTACTTGCCAAATCCTTGGCTGCAAAGAACATCCCGAGCATGCCGGCAACCCCTTCCGACTGCGGAGACGCTGAACCGTGCGTGCTCGCGCTTTTTGGGCCACCCTCGTCATCCGACTGATGGCTCCAATGTTGTGGGCCAGCACCGAACATCGTGTCTTCCAGATTACGATCCGGGGCGAAGGAGAATTCATCTACATCTTCTCCGTTCCTCCGTTCGTCGCCCTCCTGTGCCGTCTTGGCCTTTTGGCTAAGATTCTCTTCTGTCCTCTTATCAGTATTCAGCTGTCCCGCTGTGCGCTCGAAGAGCAGGTAATATTCCTGTTTGTCGGCACGATTGTCGGACTTTATGGTCGCTACGAGGTACTCGTGGAAGAACGACATCCGTATTGCAGGCTCTTTCCAAATCGAGAGTCGGGTCACATAAAATGATTTAGCCCTGGGAATCCCCTTTGCTGTGTAGAATGCAGTGTAGAATAACCAGAGGTAGTCGATGGGGCCCTCGCTGAACCCGACGTCAAGCTCGCTCCACGCCTTTAAAAGAGACTGTCGGTCAGTGCTGTTGATACTCGATGTTTCACTTTGCGGGTTCATGAAGGATAAGTGCAACCGTTTGGGCTATGAATGGAGGAGAGAAGAATATGGCGTGTTGCTTACACTATGAACGGATCAGCGAAATCGATTTATGGTGGCGTACAGGTGTTGAGCAAATTACTCACATGATCGTGGTGATAGCCGTCTTTATCATTGATGGGCGACTCCAGCTTTGACGTAATGGCTGCCTGGAAGTTGTACCTTACAAGTATGGCTCAGCGGCCCTACACTCGATGGAATTCTCTGAATTCCGGGAGATGATTGCAGAAAGTTCGAGAATGCGTTTTCAAATACGTGTATTACGGATATGAGGTGGTCGCAATCGGAAAAGGAAGGGTATTATTCTTTTCCTAGAAAGAAATCGTAGAGGGTATGGCAGGGGACGAGGGCATAAGTTGTGAATCGGATGATATAGTTGGTAAGAACATGATGTGGGGTCCTATCTTCTTAATTATGCCAAGTGGTGGAAAGATAGAACATCGAGGGCTGATGCGAAGTGAATCTGTTGTGGAGATTGAATCCCGGGCATTCGCAAGGTCGTGCAGTTCAGAACTTAGCATGTTTCGACAAGGACCGGGTTGAGTCCATCGAGTCGATAAATGATGACACAAAAAAGTGCTTCGAACAATGGTCAAACCTCAAGCTAGACAGATGCTCAATTGAAAGAAAAGAGGAAGACATAGCAAATCAAGTCGACGCATGATACCAATTCAGACCTAGATGTGTTAGCAGCCACTGTTTGACCGGAGCCAGTCACTAATAAATATGTATAAGAGCCCGAAATTATCTCTAGACCGATTCTTTCTCGACCTCCTTTGCAGATCGGCCGCTCATATAGGTCTATTCCGAGCCACGAGCGAGCCTATATACTGCCTGTGCATTCGCGGATCTCCGACAAGGCCTGTTTTGCCAGCAGATATAACGAAGTTAAGTGTGTACACGAGTACGTGCTTGACACCTGATAGAGCCTACCAAAGCCTCAATATTCATCAACGGACGCAAGGCATTCATCGAGATTGCGGCCCATAAAGTGTTAGTGCAGCAAAAGATTTCCCTGTATTGAGAGGACAAAGGAATATTCCATGCAGTCATACGCTCATCTAATCATACACGACTTGTACGATGGTGGAACGCTTCCCAAAGACATAGTCCAAGTGAAACTAGCATTAAGCTAAGTCCCTTAGTCCAAATTCCGCGCACGATCCGAGCGAGAGCAGAGGAGCAGAGTACATATAAGATTACTAAATTAATACACCCAGAAGATCCAAGTTGGGGAAGTCCATGGAAGATTGAGTCAGAAAAACCAACAATCCGTGAGGTAGGCGTCGGAGACGCCCAATGCTCAACGCTTTCAAGATGACTAAGTACTGATCGGCTCTATTAGACATACGCGGCAATAGCAAGGTCTTACGCCGCGCTTGGCAGGTGCTTCAACACTTTGATAGGGAGAGCATCAAGACACTCGGAAAGTGTGAGTAGCTTATTGCCTACAGCTTGGAGTCTCATTATCACACAAGGAAGCGTTTCTCGACTTTCGTACGCACGAAATCAGTATATCAGCATTGTTTCCAAAACTAAATTTAGCAGCCTTACACGGAAGGGGCTAAAAGTGAGATCAGTAATGGTTGAAAGTCAGGTTGATAGTGACGTACCATGGACATCGTGAGCAAGACTGATAATAGTGTTATGCTTCGGTTTGACGAGATCGTCACAGTTCTCTTTCCATGTGCTAATGCTGGCACCAGCCGAATCTCCAGGATTACACTCAGTGTGCACGCAAGGTCGAAATCAACATTAACGTCGTGCTCAAAGTCCCAGATAGCGACAGTCTCTTTCCCCTCAGTAGCAACCTCCAAGACCGCATTATTGTAGTTCCCGGATGCTGGAACCAACTGAGGTCAGCATCTGACGGTACGGTTCACAAAAAAACTACGTGGACGCGTGTAAGCCGGAGTGGCGTCAGTGATTCCGGATGGCGCTTGTAATGGTGAAAACTCATATAAGGTCCCAACGCATGAGCCCGGCGGGCCTATCATCAGTCCTCTGGAATTCGCTGTTCACTATGGTCGAATAAGGCGGATATATAAGGTCTGGGGCAGCAAGCAGATAAAACCCTTGAATGCTGACCTTGTGCCCTGGAAAGTTTCGTCAGATCCTCGTGTGCCCGTGCATAGGAAGCGACTTGGTGGCCTCGGTGGTATAAAAGCTTGACATGCTTAGGTTTCGTATCGCTGTAGGTGCAGCCCCTCAGAGGAACGTGATGGGTAGATTGTGGCACTGATGTCGATGTAAACTTACAATTGTTGCCATCTAAAGGGCGATAAAATAGACCAGATAGGTCACTAGGCAGGAAAAGTAGACATACTAAGGAAGAAGGTCTCTTTGGTATTCGCGGCCTTCAGAATCGAACTCGCCTGGTTTCTGGTATCGTCAGCCGAAATTTGATATCGCAAGGTAACCATTCGTACGAACACATAGCTAGAAGGTCCGCCATCCTGAAAAGAGCCGGGAAACAAGGTGAAATACCAAATCAATGAATATAGGAAGACTCACGAACATAAGAGCTGCAGTCTTTTCCTTCTTGCAAGCCCTAATAATATGTGCGGGGGGAGCTCTCTTCTCAGCTTCTTCGGCCTGTGTGGGGGCAGTCATGACCAGAGCCAAGAAAGAAGACAAGTGAAAGCCAGATGTGCCAGATCTCCGTCTTCAACTTGCATCCGGAAGACAAAATCACTGGTAAAAACGCCAGAAAATTAGAAGTCTTGGATGATGGGGTTACGTAGTGTGGGAAGGACGATCGAGTTCGAGCGGGAAAGTCGTCGAGGAACGGGGACTAAGGAGATAGTAGTGTAAGAGGGGAAGAAGTCTATATTGCTACCGCTACGATATCGCGTTGCCTTTCTATAGTGTCAGCCCCTCGAGGCATTCTAATCTAGCCTACCATGACGCGCACCCCCTATCTACTATGACGAGTGTCCATTACCACGAGCGAGACGAGAGAGATGATCGACTACTGAGAATGAGAGATGATCGACTACTGAGAATGAGAGATGATCGACTACTGAGAATGAGAGATGATCGACTACTGTTTAATGACTACTATGGTCCGAGGAAGAGAGAAACACTACCTACTGTTGAGAAAAAGAGAAATGATCGACTACGGTCCAAATAAGACTATCTATGTCCTCGTCTTCGCCTCTTCCCCGCTCAGCTCATCCACCAACCCCACACCTCCCCCTTTCTTTCTAAGGTGACGCCCTCGTCACTCCTCTCCTTCCACTTCCTCCTCAGACTCCTCGACCCCAGCTACATCTTTCGCATCCACAAACTCTGTAATTTCGAGACACTTGCGCGATCGAGGACAATAGGGAATCAAGCGGAAAGCTGCGAACTTGAGACGTGACACGGCTCCATCGACTTCGGCTAGAAGGTAAGCACCACTACGAAGCCGTTTGATGACCACCATTGGACCAAAGTACCGAGGCTTGCATTTGCGACCAACATCAGCCTCAATTTTCTTGTTCAACACCAAAACGAGCTCGCCCGGCCCAAAGTTGTAATCATGGATGCGGTGTGCATTTTTCTTCTCAAACTCCCGAATTGAGGCATAACGAGCAGCGAGGACTTTATCGTGAATCTTCGCCAAGTCATCTTCACGTTTCTGGAGCATACGAGCACGAATCGCGAGAAGAGCAGCAGTGGACAGGTGGGAAGTGACTGCAGAAGCGAGGAAAGTGGCTTCAGTGATGTCGAACGGATGCAATGGCTCCACTCCATGGACAGCGTAGTACGGTGTCATGCCAGTAGATTTGCGCGTAGTCACACGATCCGCCCAGAAAATGTATGGGGCGAATTCGTACCAACTTTTAATATCTCCTGCGCACATCTTTACCAGACCATCCCTAATCGTCCGATGAGTCGTTTCCACCACGCCGTTGGACTGGGAATTGTATGCTGAAATGCGAATGTGACGAATATGGTAACGATCCGCAATCCAATCAAGCGCAGCGACAAAAGGAGTCCCATTATCCGTAACGATTTCCTCGAGGCCTCCCCACCGACATAGCAGCTCTTCGAATATAAAACGGCCCAGGGTGCGTCCAGTCTCGCGAGTGAGAGCTCTCCATTCCGGCCAGCCTGTCAGCGAGTCTCTCGCTTGCACAATGTACTTGAATCCGTGTGAGGAGGGCATGTGCATCGTATCAATATAGACCTTCCGGAACAAAGGGGCAGGGGATTGAACCACTGGAGGCATGACGACGTGTTCTAGCGATTGGATTTGGCATTGGTGGCAGGTTGTAATAATCCAGCGGACGTCGACATCGATAGTCGGCCACCAGAAACGATCCCCAAGGGTTCGACGTGTCGCGTAGAATCCTCTGTGACCAAGGTGATCATGTGATTCCATCAACAATCGGTACCTTTCGGCATAGTCTTCAACCACTTGCTGGTGCCTACCCCGATGTTCCCGTCGCCACATCTTGCCGCCTTGTATGAAGAACTTGCCCGCATGTCGAAGGAATGTCCGCTTGGCTTTCTCGGTGAGTCCCTCTGGTACTTTCATCGTCTCCAAAAACCGCCTGATCTCTTTTACTTCCGCCTCTTTCCTTTTCGCCGCCTCATCCTCTACCCACACCTCTAGAAATCCCTCTAACCCCTCCAACTCCTCCCTCTCTCCCCTTCTTCTGGAAGTGACGCCCTCGTCACCTGCCACCATCAATGCCACAACTTCTCTACTCCCACTCAGCAATCCTGCCACCCAAACTCCACATCCTATCACCTCATCCACCCAATCCTCCGCCTCTTCAACTCCCTCCTGGTCTTCTTCCTCACCATCCGCCACTCTCCGCCTTGACAAGCCATCGGGTCCCTTATGCTTCTCCCCAGGAACATGAACGAGCTCGAAGTCAAACATCAAGATTGCACAGATCCAACGATTCATTGCCGCATTGGGATGAATGTCAGGTTTGTTCAGCATCCCCTTGATGTATTGAGCGTCAACCTCAATAATCAACTTCTTCGCTCCTATGATCCACAGTTTTGTTGCATTGAGGGCCCGAAAGAGGCCGTAGAGTTCCAACTTCGACTGCGAATACCTGGCTATCCGCTCATTCCAAGCAATCGATCCAAAACGAGCTGGTCGTCGACGTCCTTCGGCATCCATTTGCGCAAGAATGAAGCCGACTGCGATAATGGAGGTGTCCACAGATAGGATGACTGGGAAGGGAAGGGAATGGTCGATGGGCCGGATCGCCTCACAGGTAGCTACTCGTCTCTTCATCTCCTCCATCGCCTCTTGCTGCTTCTGCCCCCACCTGAACTCCTCCTTCGTAGTTCTTGTCAACCGGGTCAATGGGTCTGCTATTTCAGCAAAACCTCTGATCCAATTCCGCACCGTGCCAGCCATCCCCAAAAATCCCCGCACCTCTGAGACATTCTGGCATTCTGGCCATCTCAACACTTTCTCCACCGTCGCCACATCTGGTTCCAACCCCTCGTATGTACACCTCCTCCCCACTACCACTACCTCTGGCAAACACAACTGAAGTTTCTTAGCTGACACCGTGGCACCCGCATGCTGCAAGCGATGCAACACTCGATTCAGGTCGACTGCATGCTCCCACACAAAACGACGAATCCGGGGGTTCTCGACCAGCACTTCATACGATCCATCCGGTCTCTCATATCTGGTCTTCGCTCCCAGCAACGTGATGTCGTCCATCAGGTTTGGCGCCTTCTCTGTTTCGTGCTGCAAGATAAACGCCACGTCGTTATGGAAGATCCCCACTGACCCAGTCCATCCTTGTGGGAGAACTGTGAGTCGCATAGTGCCCAAAGGGGTGTCAAAGGTAGTATAGTCTCGAGACTCTTCTGCCAGCGTACGATGATCATAGCCAACAAACAGATCGAGACCGGTGTATATGCCTCGCGCTGCACATTGTTCTGCATAGAGGTAAACGAGCGGTGGGTCTTGGGAATCCTGAATAGTGACGGCGTTCAAGGGTGTCAAGTTATGAACAATGCGCACATTGCCATCCTTTTTGGCCACTGTGAACCACTGGTGCCGATACGAGCTGTAGGAAGGTTCGTATACCCCCGACTCGACCTTTTTGCAGATAAGTTCAATGACCTTCTCCCGAATTCCAGGCGGGATTGGCAATGACTTGCGCTTCCAGGGAATATGTGGCTGGACCGGAATCTTGACAGGTGAGAAGTACTCCTCTCGAAACCTCCCTTTCTCTGATTCATCCCAAGCCAACGCCTTCTCATTCCTCACCAACACCCATGCCACCAACCTCCGCTCTTCCTCCCATAGGAACTCATTGCCCATGATCCCCAGCTCCTCCAATCTCTCCTGCGTCAAACGATTCCCTGGTGCGAAAAGCGGTGGAAGTGGAGACAATTTCGGTAAGGTCTTTAATGGATCTTCTGGAAACCTGCGCACGATCCTGACATCGCTTGGCATGGTTCCAGGGACTGGTCGTACTTTATCGGCCACTCTCTTGTAAGCAAGCGATTGCGTCTGAATATCATATGCGAAAGAGGATGAGAGAATGGCCTCGGTGAGCGAATCGTTTCCAGGCTGTATCTTCACTCCTTCCCTGTCGTCGCCTCCATTCTGCAGGACCATGAACGTGCCTTTCAACTGCTCCCCCATCCTCTCTTTTGTAGATACTACCACCTTTCTCCCTTTCTCATTTGGATCTGAAATCTCCACATCCATACTTCCATCCGCCCTTTCCACCTTCCCCAACTTCACCCCCTTTTGCCACGGCCTCCCCAACAACAGTCGGAACGGTGCCCTCTTCACCACAAACGCATGCGCATGTGTCTTTATTCCCCCCACCTCCAACTCCAGATACTCCACACATCCCAACATCTCCTCCCTCCCCCCATTCGCTGTCTGCATCGTCATCTTCCGTTCTCTATTCACCTCCACCCCTAACTCCTCGCACAAGTCCTCCCGTACAATCACTATCTCTGACCCCTCATCCAACAGCCCAAACTCCCGATGCCTCCCCATCACCACAACTTCCACCTCTCGAAGCGGCGTAGCAAATTCTACTGGAGTCGCCGGTCCAGATGCCCATGCAGTGCCCACTACTGGCGCCTTGTTCTGAGTGCGTGTCTGCTCCACCATCTCCTTGCGCAGATCCCCACTGAGTGCCAGCAGGTCACGTACTTTGATCGATGGAACCTCGACATCAAGGATGCACTGGAGAATATGTAGGGGAGCTTCCGGATCCGCTATGCGTGGTTCACGTCGATAGGCTGGCTGGTGAGTCATGGCCGCTCCCTTCTCTTCTCCCTTCTGCTCTCCCTCCGCCCTCGCCTTACTCAACTCCTTCTTCCCCTGCCCCCTAGTTGTCACAAAACCGTCCACTTCCCCTGCTTCCTCCTCCAACTCTGCCATGGCTCCCCAGACAAAGCGGTCCTCTTCAGCCTCATCCTCCACTACCCTAACGAAAGAACTCATTGCGGCTGGGACTGGCGGTATGGAGGTGCTTGGCAGATGGGGAGGAGATTCCCGCCTCTGCAGCTTGAAGTCTACTGCAGCCTTAAGTCCTCCTGGATGTCGACCGATGGGACTGCCATCCGCATGGGTGAAAAACCCATTCGTTTGACGAACAACGTATCCCAGCCGAATATATTCAGCCGCTACCGGGCATGTTCTCAGTCGACAGTCGTGCTTCTTACAGAAGTGGCACGAAGGGTCGTAAGAGGTCACATTAGGTCGCGGCAACTGTATTTGCGAGGTGGAAGGGACTGTGGTGGCACTAGCGACCGCCACTGTATTGAATCGAGCTGGCGTTGGGAGCTTCTCAACCAATTCGGGGGCGATAACGAACAACTGTGCATATGCAACGGCATATGAATCGTCTTTAACGTCTAGTTGCAGCAACTTCCGGGTGAGCTCCTCCACGTGCCCTTTCTCTCGCTCCCGCTCTTCCCCCTCCTGAAACCTCACTTTCCTCGTCCTTACTTCCTTCCGCCCACCCTTCTTCCTCTCTCTCCTCTCCTCCTCACTCTCCGACTCCGACTCCGTGTCCATCCCAATAACCTCTCCCTCCGACTCCTCACTTGACTCCACCCGCTTCACCCACTTCCCCTTTCTCGCTGTCTGATCCCATCCACCTCGCACTGCCACCTTCCTCAACACAAACCGCCCTGCCTCCATTGCCTTCTCCATTGTAGGCACCTGATCGCTTTCAAAGTCCACATCATACGCCTCCAAACGATCCCCAATCGCATAACGAAGCTTGCGAGGTAAGCCTTTCCAGAAATATTCATTCCGTTGGGCTTCGTTGATAACTCTTGCCCCTATGAGATCGGCAGCGATGATCCAGAACTTCCGATAGTACGCATCTAAGTCCTCTTCATCCTCCAGAACTCCCTTAGCCGACTTCTTCACCATCTTGACAAGTTGAGCGACTGTGGGCTTATCTTCCAGGAGCGTCTTCGAATAAGCGGTGAGGATCTTCTGCTTCAACTGTGCATAGTCAACTCCAAACCCCTCTAATCTCTTCCAGAACTTCTTCGTCTCCTTATCAACATATTTCACCACTACCTTCGCCTTCTCCTTCTCAGTCAACCCACACTTGTCCGCCAACTCCTCAAAATCCTCCAAAAATTCCTTCAAATCTTCAGGACTTCTGGAGTCAAAGTCGGGGGCTCGCCTAGATCCTGGAGCTGGCATAGCCAACAGCCCAGTAGCCACAGCTGAGGATGGTGTTGACATTTGCAAGACTTCACAACTCGTTTCTTCCGATAAGCTAACCACCTCTTTCTGTAGTGCGTTGCAAACCGCCTGAGTGTCTTTAAGGGTTACTACTTTCTTTACAACTTTCTTTGGCAGAGGGTTCGACGAGAGCACACTGGGGTTCGCTTTCGAATAGGTGTTATGTCGGGTTCTTAACAAGTGGGGTCCGTCCTGACACCGATGGTCTTTCGACGTGGTTGACGAGGGGACACGGGGCTGAGCGGATAGACGGCGACTATCCCTCGCGGTGGGCTCCAATTTGTGGGAAGGACGATCGAGTTCGAGCGGGAAAGTCGTCGAGGAACGGGGACTAAGGAGATAGTAGTGTAAGAGGGGAAGAAGTCTATATTGCTACCGCTACGATATCGCGTTGCCTTTCTATAGTGTCAGCCCCTCGAGGCATTCTAATCTAGCCTACCATGACGCGCACCCCCTATCTACTATGACGAGTGTCCATTACCACGAGCGAGACGAGAGAGATGATCGACTACTGAGAATGAGAGATGATCGACTACTGAGAATGAGAGATGATCGACTACTGAGAATGAGAGATGATCGACTACTGTTTAATGACTACTATGGTCCGAGGAAGAGAGAAACACTACCTACTGTTGAGAAAAAGAGAAATGATCGACTACGGTCCAAATAAGACTATCTATGTCCTCGTCTTCGCCTCTTCCCCGCTCAGCTCATCCACCAACCCCACAGTAGTGCCGATTGGCGGGTCAAAGGTACTGCAAGCATCTACACGGGTATATGCGTTTTTGAGATCCGGTCTTGAAAACGCCACTGGCGAATACAGGTATGCTCGTTACCCCTGAGACCCATAAGTCATCCCCCGTTGGCGCACCGTCAATGGGTTGATCTGGTAACTGCCGCTTACAGGCATCTGCAGTTTTCATTTCATTATCGGGAGGCCATGTAAACGGCGGAGGTCCAAGCATTCTTAGCGGTATGGGGGTTAGAGGATTTTGAACTCTGAAAAGGACCCATCAGTCGTTGGTGCCACCGGCGTGGGTTTGACTTTTTGCTATATGTCGTCAGGTCCTGATCGCTGGCGTGCCTCGTTGCCCTCGCATGGTACTGACGGGATCCTCTGGCCGTGGACTCGACCTTCGCTTTCGTACAGCCTCAAGTTATCTCTTGGCGATGTTGTAATTCATAGATAGGCACAGACGAATTGTGATACTGTAGGCCCGTTCCGGGGTGCGATAAAGGATTACCTAACCCCTAAGAGAGCAGCCAAATGTGACTAGTTGACTTCTGGGCTAAAGGTAAAGTACTTGTATCATTGACCTGCCCGTGGAAAAAATGCTGTGCTGGATTATAGGGCTTCTTCTCCGGACTAGGATCGTATCAAGGTTGGAATCTTAGGGCCGAGGTCAAGTGAGTTACGCGCTTATGTTTAAGGCGTGGCCATATGCTTCCGAGTTCAAAGTCCCAGCTCGAAGGTCCACCACGCGTGGCCGAGAAGTTCAGTTCACAATGTAAAGGTAATCGTAAGGGTCCTGGGCACCAACGACAGACCTCATCGATACCCCATCGACAATATTGGAAACAAGCTTTGGCTTCGAACGATCAACATAGTTCTGTATCAAGTCACTTCATGATCAACTAAAGACCCTCATCGCTTGACAAGCCGTCCATCCGGACGATAAGCTCCGTGTAGAATTTGAGCCCCTCAAGGTAGTTGTTGATTGCTAGTGGCCGATAGGCGTTAGTATGGTGGCAGGGTATAGCAGCGTCTGAATACGGACTGATTTTCTCGTCAACCGTATGTATGTTCAGGCTAGCAACCAGTTAGTCATGACGCTGCAAGAGGCCAGGTGGGCATTCACCGTTGTCCAACTCTCACTGGGCTCCAGCGGTAGATGTTCTTAGTTCTTCAAGTTGAGGACTGGTGAGTTAACAGGTCTACGCCTTCGTTGAAATATTGCTTACAGGTTGAGCTTCACAGTACATAGTCAGTAATCTTAAGCACGGTTTACAAGATCCAAAAGAAGAACGTACATAGTTTCGCGTGTCTATCCATGCAACAACCATCGTTCGTGAACTTGTTTCTTCTGAACACAACAGTATAACGCACCCGTATTACCAGTCATTGCACTAGGAGAAGTAATGACATCACCAAATATTGCTTGATTGAGTTCCGAAATAACACGCCAAGCAGTTGAATTAGTTGAGAAGGGAGAAGTCGGAGTGGGTTCATGAGGATTCCCGAAGATAACTGTAATATTGCCAATTGACGGCTGGTCGGAGAGTGAGGTCCCGTTTACTATCAAGGAATACTTCTCTGCGACAGGGTTTACAAAGCTGAGGAAGGTTTTCTGGACCTCTTGCACTAACAACCATGTGAAGAATCAGAAGAACATTGAGTGAAGGGAAGTTAGAGCACTTGCCGTTACTGAAGATCTCTATTCTGACGTTAAATGTCCCTATCGCGCTCTCGGCTAGTTCGTTCGACTATTGGTGTGAAAAAAAGTTGATAACCATCGTCAGGAACCAGCAAGGAAAGCTTACTTTAATACCAGCGTTGAAAATCGTTGCGGCCTTTGATGTTTGGATCAAGTATCGGTTATCCAAGGACAAGTTCGCGAAATTGTTAGCAGCATCTCGGAAGTCGGGGTGTGCAGTATTAATGTCTTGTTTGATCCAAGGAGGAACCTGTGATTGATTGGCGAACTGACTGACACATTGAAGGTAGGCCCAGATTGGGCTGGTTTCTTCAAGATGCGGTTGGAAGACGTGCGAATTTCTATACACACCCTCAGTATTTCTGCGACGTATTCCGGAAAGCACGCACTCGAATGTAGTCACGATCTCTGAGAGAACACCAATGGTCGTATGGTCGCTGGGCCTAGAAGCGCTGTTAAAATCCAACAACAATAAGCTCTGGAATGGGAGTAGGATTGACGTTCGCTCACTGGCCGCCCATCATATCTACCTCCACTTTGATATTCTAGTTCATGATCTAATCAGACAAGTCGTTTCGGGAGAGCAGGGGACTGACTGTTGAGCCCTTCTCGACGACACCAGGCAACGCAAAGGTGCGACCGAATTGGGTGTCATCCACGCCAGAGCCGCCCTCGTCTACGATCATCGCGATGCCATCCGCTCCATAGAGTGACAAGAGGTGTTGGTTGACGAAGGCGGCGCCGAAATGTCCACCAATTTCTTCGTCCTGGCCGAAGGCAAGAACTAGCCACGAACTATACGTCGAACAGTTCCTTCGACGCACAAAGTTTTAGACTCACTCAAAGTACGGGTCGGCTTCCAGCTCTGCTGAAGCAGGTGTTCTACAGCAATCATCGAGCCGATGACAGTGTTCTTGCAATCGCCTGAGCCTCTCCCATAGATCCATACGTCATCGACAGTCCCGGAGAAGGGCGGGAAGGTCCAGCGGTCGAGTGAGGTAGTCCTTTTATCCACATCCCTCAGGTTCGCGATGGGCGCTAGCGAGGAGAAGTCAAAGGCTTACGCTGGAACAACGTCTTGATGACCAGTGATCATCATGGGCTTCAGGTTTGGGTTGGTACCATTGAGGGTGAAAACCAACGAGTATGAGTTGATGAAGGTGACATTAGCGGTCGAGTACCTGAGATACGATAATAAGACCGTCGGTCACTGGAGAGAATAGGACTACACTTACAAGGTTGGAAAGGAGCTTTCTAAGAACCTGTGAAAGTCATCAAAAGGTGCCCATCTATCATCTTGGCCAGGAGGTTTCATGTCATCAAAGGACCTAGATCGCACTCTTGAGCCTTAGCGAGAGCCGAAGGGAGTCTCCTTCTCACATGGTGGCAAACTGAATAGATTGTGATAAGAGCTGAACGCTCTTGTTCCGTACGTCAGGATCATCAAATATCTTAGTGAAGTTGGAGGCCTGAGCTGGGGGCTGGGGTTGTGGGCACACTCCATTGGGAGGGGCCTGAGCATTGCACCTTAAAGCCAGGGTCCCCAAGAGCAAAATCGAGAGGTAATAGCCTTGGCCGAAACCGTTGAGTGCAGTACATCAATCATCGTCGCAGAAAAGGCTTACCCATAATGAACAGCGACTAGTTGCAGGACCAGGCCCACCCCCTGACCATTTTATACAACAAAAACACCGTTCTCAATGAGAACCCGAGCGGCATCTGACTCGCAGAAGCCCACGATGAGAAATGGGCTCAGCTGTCGTGGAGGCTAACTCTCCTAACGTGATATTGAGAAGCATACTCGCATTTCTACAAGTCCAATGATGAGGATGATATCCGGGGTATTGACCAAAATCGTAATATGCAGATGGTGGTGGGAATGAGATAAGTCTCGAAGCCATGTTCATTTTTAGCTTGGCATTCTAGTGTGCACAGGTGATAGTCAGGTGGTGCGAAGCTGTGGCTTCCCGTGGTGGTGACAGAAGTTTGATAGTTGAAGTCGCAACAAGTTAAAGGAGAGTTTAAAAGCGTGTATTGAACATGAGATCGAACAGTGGGAATTCCGTTAGATTGGGACCGCAACGATGATGTGAGTGGTAAGGAGTGTTCACAAGATCACAGTAACGTGAACCCTAACCTTCCCTTGACCTGAAACAGCCTTCAGAAAAGTGATAGCAACCTCATTGAGGTCGTGGATCAGCATCGGAAGGAGATTGAGGGCCTCACACAGCAGCAAGGAAATCATGTCCCAGAGTAAGAGCGATGTTGCCCCCGTTCTGAGGCCTTTTAGGCCGTTCCACTGAGTCACGCGAACTAGGATGTTAACGGAACAAAGTGGACGCATAAATATATCTTGTGAGGTTTAAAGGGTCCCCAGTCAGCTCCAATAACCCATTTTTTGATTTGTTGGTATGAATGATATGTACGACGCACCGTATTCTCTGGCTCAATTTTCGCGAAACCTCTTGTGGATGCGCTCCACCCTGGCAAAACACGTCGGGGTAGGTATAAATCGAGTGGCTTTTTTTCACTCAAGACGCTAGCGCCTGCGCTGCCCTAAGGAACAACTGTGACCGAAAACTGCAAACAGAGATCGCGCTATATTATGGATGCTTTAGGTGGCTCAGAATCTCATCAGTCAGGCCAAAGGTTTTGAAGGGAGCGTTGATACGTGGGAGGGTGGGTAGCCGTCCGTTGCCGGGAGGCCTAGGTTTTTGTTCAACACAATGTTACAATCCGGAGGGGGTTGGAGGGGGTGGCGGTGGAAAAGACTGGAAGGGCTATTGCTGCGGCACCGAAAGAGGGGGGAGAAGTGATGAAGGGGCAAGTCTATCTGGAGAATGGCACCTGGTCTTTGGTACACAGTGGAGATCACATTCAATTAGCGGTATAACCACAATGTTAACGCTCACAAGAAAACCCTCAAATTTCCGAGACTGGCGGCGCACCCAATTCTTCTATGCCTCTGGAGTCGGCGTAGAGCTCGAGTCGCTCAACGGAAGGCCGATAAATTGGACCGTTGCAGAACCAGAATCGCGGTAAGCGGACTTGATTTCGCTCACGGGCCGATTCTTGGTCGCAACGACGTCGACATATTGGCAAGAAAATAAATTACAGGCGGAGACTGGGGAACAAGGATAGTCTCTGATCGTGAAGAGAATTTTCTTTTCCTTGAAAGATTCAAGTAGATTCCAGAACTATACGGGAGCGGCGACCAGAGCATTTGCGGAGGTGATTGTGTCTCCGCATCAACCGGCTACTCAATCGCGAAATCGGAGTGCTCCGATTGGTTCCCGGAACAACACGGATGATCACATGACGACCTCCAGTACACCATTCAAAAACTTTTCGACCGCAACTCTGCACCACATCATCATCTTCTACACTTTCTTAACCTATCCTCTAATTCCTACTCCCCCTCTCCCCTTTAGACTCTATAGACATGCCTTTCGCTCCTGGTGCGTTTCGTTCTCACCTGACCGCGTTGCGGTTTCGATTGATTCGAGCTGACGCGCTGCCATGCATTCCAGGTGATTCTGCTAAGGGCGCTGGCCTCTTCAAGACTCGTTGCGCTCAATGCCACACCCTCGCTGCCGGTGAGCCTAACAAGGTTGGACCCAACCTCCATGGGTGAGTTTCGCCCCGTCTCGTAAACACCTTGACACTCTCTGATGTGCCGTCTAGCATCTTTGGCCGCAAGTCCGGTCAAGCCGAGGGTTTTTCTTACACCGCTGCCAATGTGAACAAGGGCGTTACATGGAGTGAGGAGACTCTGTTTGAGTACCTCGAGAACCCCAAGAAGTATATCCCGGGAACAAAAATGGCCTTCGCCGGTTTGAAGAAGGAAAAGGATAGGAATGACCTCATCACCTACCTCAAAGAGGCTGTGAGTTTTTATTGCACTTGTTCCAGTTGTTTGATGTTGACGATTCCCGAATGTGATAGACTGCTTGAGTTTCTTTTCCGGAGGATTCGTGGACAGGACAATCACCTTACACGCTATACTAATACACTTAATTGTTTCTGGGCCTGTGTCCTGAACACGTAGATGATCCTTTGTAGCGCTACACCTGGACGCCTGTCTACACACCCCACTCCATGCACTAGACATTATTTATGTTTTTTATGAGATTTTGCGCATGAACAACAATATTCAGAAACACTCAAGTGAATTTGTCAATACGCATAGCATGGGCAGTTGCATGACGTCACGCGCCATTCTCTCCCACTTGCCCATGGCCTACACTTCAGGGTGGTGCTTCCTGTCTAATATTACTTAGGTGACGTAAGTTGGAAGCAGTTCTGCGGAACAGTCAACCACACAAATGTAGAGCAAAGATCTTCACAGTGAAAACTTTTTGGACTTCGTATGTGAAACTCAGAAAAAAGATATTGAAGTCCCCAGCTGCGTCATTCGAGTACGGGGAATCGAACCCCGAGCTACCGCGTGAAAGGCGGTAATGTTAGCCGTTACACCATACTCGACAGGTCGTCATCATTGTTCGCATTTTGGCCTGGTTTCCGCATTTTGAGCCGCCGCGAGGTCGTGTATGCAAATCATGAGCAGCTGTGACCACGAAACGACAGACTCACCGAATAGCACGCAGAGGGGACTCGAATAAAGGAATGGCGAGTAGAGTAACATGCATAATCAGTCCTTCGGGGGCAGGTTAATATCATCCGAGAGACGTCCTCGCCCTTGGAGATGAAACGAAAGCTTTGTTGATCTACATGTGCTGTCCAGCTGAGTGGCGCTGGTTATCCGAACTACACATAACACAACAACCACTCATTGACGCTTGAGGAAAAAAACCCGAAAACTTACTGTACGACCAACATCACTAGGTTGATAAACAATTGATTTTGCACGTTTTGCAATCGCCGCTCAGGTAGCGACGAGATAACGGTAACGCTCGACAAAGACCCAATATCATCCTCGTGCCTTGCGACCACACTGCTGCTAGCAACGAAGCACAGCTCAATGCCAACAGACAAGAAGAAAGGATAAGCACACTCCAGAAGGAGGTTCCCAGGTAGTCAAATGATATGATATATAAACTAGCATTCCTCTGCGGTGGCACACACAATCGCTATTATGTATTGCTCTGTGCAGCGTAAGCCAAAACTGAAGATGTTTTGACTATGAATGTGCTTACCTTTGGTTTACCCTTCCCTTTAGGCTGGCGCTCGTAAGCGTTCGGTTCCGATCCGCTGTCGCAAGATTCGTCATCCCCATCATGACTCGGGGGCTTGTGTCGATGGTGATGACAGTGTCTATGGTGCTTGCGATTATGGTCATGATGATGGCCGCCTTCTCCGCAAGACGAATTAGAATCACTGTCTGACGATGATTCATCAGAGGACGACTCATCAAAGCGCCGTGGTTTATGGTATATGCAACAGACTACGTTCAAACATCAATCACCAGCCACAAGTATAAATGAGCCGGCAACGCACTTTTTGATTTTTTCTTTCCCATGTGCTCGTTGTCAACCACATCTTCATTCCAAGCGACTCTTGGCCCAGTGTGCCTTGCACCCCTCAACCTCAACACACGGGCCACTTCTTCACCTGAGTCCTGCTCCTGTTGATTGTCTTCCTTCGTCGGGTCAACGGTAATGGTAACCGTTCGTGAGCCATTTGCTGGCGAAGACGTGGAGCGCAATGCAGTTGATGTCGACCCAACGTTATACGACATGACGATGCGTGAATAGTGAGCTCTTCAGTAGAGGAAGCCAGAGGACTGTCTACGAGAGATGACAGTCTAGCTAAGGAGAAAGGTGAAGGGAACGAATAAGCCAGGAAGAGCTATAATACAAGTTCCAGAGAAGGTGCTAGATTTCGTGGGCAGTGCAATCTCGACTGCTCACGTGACATAATGCTCTGGGTCCGGATTCCGTTCAGAAAACCTCGATCTTCCTTGAAGGCCTCCTGCTCGAAATTACAATGTCACCGGGCTGTTGACGGGACCCAAAATAGCGTGTTGTATTTCTACCAAAACGAACCGGCTGGTATTGTCCGTTTACTTATCTGCAGGAGTTGATAATGTGTTCAGAAAAGCGCAGGTGCAATGACTCTGGTAACGAGCGAATATCACAATTATCGGACCATACAACGTTCAGAAACAACAGTAACTGCCCATGTAACTCAACCTATACGGTCGGTCTATGACCCTACTTCCAGCCTTATACGGGACTATCAACCTGTTAATGCAAGGCAACAACAGCACCATGTGCAGCTCCGAATGCAGCAGAGACGGAGGCAGGGGATGTCAAGTCATTCCAGTTGGAATCACCGACGACAACTGTGTGAGCGCCGAGATCATGACCGGTGAAACCAAAGTTATCGACGGAGAGGCTTCCATCGCTATGGACGATGTTACCAAAGTGACTAGCGATAGCATGGTCAAAGCCAACATGGTGGTTAGAAACGCGATGCAAGTCATTGCGGAAGAGTCCAAGACTAGCGTGGAACTGCTCGAACACAACAGTCTGAGTCTCAACCTCGCAAACTTGCTCGAGGATTACCCTCTTTGCCATCTCTTGGAGGACGAGCAAGCGCTGTTGGATGACTTCGACAGCTTGGATACGGCAGACAAGGTGAGATGAGGTGTCGACAACTTGCTTGAAGTGGACGGAGCTATCGAAGTTGTCCACGCCGTAGAAGTTATCGAAGTTGTCGAAGGACGAGAGACCGCCCCAGTGGTTGAAGGAAGGGAGACCACCCCGAGCAGCTTTCAAAAAGATCAGAATCAGAGATGGCCATGGAGGTCCAATGGGCTTACTGAGGTCCCTGCTCGTAGGTACTGGCTTGGCGACGGCGCCAGCAACAAGACTGGAGGCCAGAAGGAAAGTCGAGGCGAGCTTGGCGAACATGGTAGTAAAAGTTGTTTGGCTAGGATGATGTTGTGAGGCTTCGATCTACTTCCGAGTTATTTTCCACTCACCTAAAGAGCGGAAAGAACGAAGTACAACCTATATAAAATAAGGCACCTGGCCAAATAATAAAAGACGAAGCGAAGAATGAATGAAGGGCATGGTTTAAACAGAACGTTCTTGTCGCTTTTTATACATGTCAAGCAGGTGAAGGACGGACCAATAACATGTTATCGACCATGCCCATTAGGACAGCACAGATATCTACCTGTTAAAGAGATAGTGGTAATACCTCAGCGCTGATTGGGATGCTAAGTCTGACTTTGGGCGCAGTCGCAACGGCACGTTCGATATCAGCAAGTATTGCCATTCGATGGTGCGAAATGGGCGTCCAAAATAATTCATGATGCCCAGCTCCTGTTAGTGCTCCCCCATCGGCTTTTCTGATAATTTCAGAGTTGGTGGCAGCGGTGGCGGGCAGTGGGCATCTCGAACTGATGGGAAAGGGTGATATTTTCCACTTGATACACCTGATTGGTATCGGACCAAACCGTTTCTTCTCAATCAAATGCCCAGCATTTCCCGGCCCTGGATGAGAGCTCTGATAACGGGCGAACTCCTGCGTTTTGAAGCGACTCGACCGTTATAATATTTCAGTTCATAAATGTTTTTTTTCGGGAGAACCGTATATCTCTATTTTGCAAGGCTGCTTTTACGTGATCTACTAGGATGTAGCTGCCATCTGAGCAACCAAGTCAATCAAAACTCTGCCATGCACCTGAACAAAGATTTTGGCAGACTCAACGTCAGTGGAAACGAGCAATATGTAGGAATGTGATAACTATAAACTCGGGTGTCCTTCCTGACTGGGTGGGACAAGAGCTGTTACCGCCATGTTGTCGCTGACGGGCGGTCCAACAACCCTCTTCAAATATTTATGCTACCTTGTTGTGTGTTATGCTTCTCTCAGCTTATGTCGTGGAAAGGATGTTATAAAGAACCACAATTTGGGGCACGACAATCAGGCTTCGCCTTTCGTTCCAGAGTTCCATATTCTATCCCGAAGCCAATCCTGACCTCCTCTGAGCAGAGAATCGAGTGCGAGAGACAGCCGATAGTTCTCTCATGTGCTACGCTATTCAATAACATCGACATTGGCGACCTTTGAAAGGATTGGACAGCAGTCTTGGATTTACAGGAGGGAGGCTCTTACGTTGATTCTGTAGACTGGACGAAATTATCTTTCGAGTTTCCTTTGAATGAAGCACTACCACCGTTGGGCGCTGAGCTTTCGAGTTAGACTTTCTTCGAGTTAGACTCTTGCCTCCTTCCCAACAGAAGCGGACAATATGCCCGTCCATAACTTAGTTCTCAAGGCCCAGTTTACACTCAAGGACAGGAAACTGGAGGGGGTATAGATATACCGAAAGAATGCTGGAAGATGCTGAAAAACAGCTTGAGAGAGACAAGGTGTTGTTCCCGCATTTCACCCGAAAAATCTTGAAATGGAAGCCTGAGGAAAGGAACGGCACGAAGGAGTTGCTTCGTGACCCAAGTTGGCTAAACTCGTCTTGGCAAGCTTGGCCGTTTAGAAGATACCTTTGCGCGCTCTCCCTCATTCATCGGTGCCGGTGCACGAGGCCTCAGGTGTTGGCCAAGGACGAGGCTGACACATAGGCGCTCCCTTGTATACGTACGCTTTGATGAGCTTTGTGCGATCATTGCGGTGAGTACTGCCCTCGGCCATCAGGATGTGGCTGAGATGCGACAAAGCATGCTGCATTACACGTACAATTTGTATATTATTGTCTGCGTTGTTGCCTTATGTCGCGACAATGCAATGCCGGAATGTGGCCCATGCAGGCCACTAATCTGAGTAACAAGTGCTCCATTTAGTGATAGTTTAAATAGCTCCCGCGATGTCGCCGACTCAACCTGGCAGGGTCGAGGGCAATTGTCTTAGCTTTGCACCTATGAACTTATTCAACCAAATGTGCGTAAATCAAAGAGGCCGTGTAGCCCTAACGTCGGGACGTGCTATCGTAGCCGCCATACCTTACAAAGAAGTATCATTTGTCGTTCAAGGAAGAAAAATCGAGCCGCCGGTTAGAGTACGCTTGTTTTGATGCACATAGTGCCCCTTTTGATAGGCATTTACCAAAGGGAGGAAAAAAGGGCCCGGGTGGATTCCAGGATCGGGACAAGGGAATACCTTTGAATATTCGGGGCCAGTCGTCAGGCCAGAGGTAAGGTAGCTGACAAGCGACCGAACAGCGAAGCCAGTTACTCAATGTCGTCTGTTCGCTGCCCCAATAGTCCGAGGTAAAGATGTCAACCTACAGCCGAGCTTTGAAATTGTGGGTCCAGGACCAGTATGAGGGTCAATCCTCTTCACCGTCAAAGGAAGAAAAAAAAGTTGTGGGTCCAAAGCCCAGAGTTCGATTGGAGTCGACTAGAGAATGTCAAAGAGCCTTTGCCATCAGCGCTCTCATTTTTGTCAGGAGAAGAGTACTGCCGCATTTGACGAATCCATCGGGGATATCTATATTGCGGCAGGGTACCATGTCCGCGAGCCGACGAGAAAGTCGCTTCTTGCTCTGCACGCCCTTCGCGTAATCCCCTAATGGTCGTAAAAGACTTGGCGTACCTTTGGAACAAGGACGGACCAGCCCGGATGAGGGCACATTGAATCTACAAGCCTTGGAGAGATTTGTGTCGTCCTTGAAGTTTTGCAACCAATTGTACGCATGTGGTATAGTCGTTATTTTGGTATAATTATAGCTTGGCGGACGTTTTCGTGACCTCGTTATTCTCTACGGTAGGCTATGTCGACAGCTGTGACAGTAGTGATCGGTTTGCAAACATCAGGCATTCTCTCACAGAGGGCTCATTGATTTCTATCGACACCTTCGATTGTGGTACATAGAGTATATTGGGCCATACTTTTACACGTGGTTAGTCCCATCGATTGATTCTCCAAAGAATTCCTGCCACTCCAACTCGTGGCACCGTCCAGAAACATTTTAGCGTCTAACCCATGAAACAGATGGTAGATTGTGGACTGATGCCGTGGAATTACCATTCTACAATCAGAATGGACTCGACCAACGTGGCATTAGTCCATCGAGGTCAATCGTAAGGGGGTTGGGCGTAATGCATGTGATGATCAGGGTCGAAAGCTGGAAGAGGAGATTTGAGCGTCTAGTGCCCTGGGGGCAGAATCTCCGCGGGGATCTCAGATATGCATGACGTTTTTGGCGCTTACCATGAGTAGGCCC
The DNA here is from genome assembly GCA_018524725.1 of Podaxis mareebaensis. Taxonomy (NCBI): domain Eukaryota; kingdom Fungi; phylum Basidiomycota; class Agaricomycetes; order Agaricales; family Agaricaceae; genus Podaxis; species Podaxis mareebaensis. The sequence continues at coordinate 28,429 of JAEUWP010000226.1, read as the reverse complement.
ATACAGTGGAACGCAATGTAGGTGGATCCACCATTCCAAGTACGCGGCAAGGAGCTGAAATTACAAACGCAGAAGGAGATGCCATGCATTGCCCATTGTAATTGCTATAGAAGTACACTAGTTGCGTATGTTGAGGATAAAAATAATACAAAGGTGTCAAACTGGTCATGAAACAGATGGAACGAACGAAGCAGGGGTGAGAGCATATTCCATTGCAAACGAATATATGGATCGTAAATGCTCGAATGGAATGTTGAAAGTCAAAGGGGCGTGATGTGGACATTTTAACGTGAGGGTATAGTGGAGGTCGGGTGTGGACGATCAACGTCGCGAAGGGGGTATCAGGTGAATGCAATTGTGATGAAATCGCGAGGATGAGGTGTGGATACGCTTAGATGAAGGACACATTCATCCGTAATAGACCCTAATAAAGAGAGAATCAACTCTTGCCCGAGGTTTGATCATGAAAAGAACGTACCCTCTGGATGTTGTTGATATGGGCTTGAAATCTTTCCGACCCTCGCTCACGAAATGTCTCAGAACAGTCTCCCAATCATCCCTGGTATCCCAGGTAATCTTGCTCGGTGGGTCTACTTCCACCGGCACAACTTGGCTAACGCTACCGCATTGCAAAATGACGATGAGGGTGCCAATACCGCCGTTCGCCCGGCACCTCTCCTCACGACGTTGAATATCGGCCATGACTAGCGGATCCCGAATGTATTGGCGTGGAACAATATGTGTTGATGTGACAGAAAAGCTGTACTCCATTGTTAGGGACTCTATGCATGACAATGGAATGGAGGCAGGGGCTCACCGACGATGAGACTCCGGGTGATTTTGATAGTCGAGCTCAATAAGGAGGGCGCTTTGTCTGACGTTGGCAGGAATGCGCTTCAGTTGGAGGGCCTGGAATCCCGCCCAACTGAGCAGAGCGTTATGTGCAGAAGTGAAATTACGGAGGTTCTTGGCGAGATTCTCGTCTCCGAAGGAGGAGAGGGCCTGTTGCTTTGCGCCCGCCAATTGGGATGCTGTATGTTGGCAGATAGTGCGGTGGGATGGCCAGTGGATTTTCTGGCAGTCTGGTGACTAGAATCAACAGATTAGATGTTGTGAAGAGAAAGCAAGGAGGATGGTACTCACGCAATACTGAGTCGTCATCTGGTGGGACAAACGTCAAGGTGAGATAAATGATGCGTGATGCATGATAAGAAGTACGTACGCAACCGCCACATAGTCTGAATCGTACAGTAGGCGTTTCCGCAGCACCGCACTGGTCGCAGATACGGTAGCCGCGCTGTCGATGTTGGTGAAGGGGAGTGGTGTGATAGTTCGCAGCGGCGGGCTGAGCGTAGTAAGCGGTGGCCATTGTGGGAGAGAGACCTGGGCTTGGGTTGGACTGGGCCATTATTGTGAAGGTGTAATATATATCCGTGTCATTTGAAGAGAGTGTCGGGAGACGTGGCGAAGAGAACAAAAACGGAGGAGGGAAGGACAGGAGCTTTTTGTCTCGAAACCTCTTTCTTTTTGTTGCAGCTTTCGATCACGGGACTCGGACAACAAAAGAATGGGTCTCGTAGTCCTCTTTCGGCCACCCAACAATTAACTCCCCATCACGAACCCATCCGCTCACACAAAAGCGCGTGGGAGCGCTATCTCCGCATGGCCCACCGCCCAGCACCGCCCTCGGGCGCTTGCCCTTCTTCCAGAAATGATCATCCCTCCTGAATGTTGCCCTTACCTTTTCGACCTTCACACCGTCTCGATGATTTCGTTGCCCACTTCTCTCGCTTTTGTTTTGTCCCATCGGTTAATGAAATACCCCCGAGTCATATAGGGGCGCATCAGGCTTTAAGCTATAGCCACCTTAAAGAACCATCGATTGCGCGCTTCTGCATTGTCTGCCAAATTAAGCTGCAAGCTGTTGAAATACCCATGAAACGCCAGAAGTCATGAGATTGTCGAGTCATTTTTACGTCTGCAGGCCGCTTCTCATCGGAAGCTTTCTCTCTTTGTACAGTTCTACCGCTTTCTCACTCTTTCCAGCGCACGAGTCCCGAGTGTCGAAGCACGTCGCAAAAGGTAACGGTTTCTCGAAGAGCAGAGGAGGTTTAGCGGCCTTCAGCATTCAATACACCGTGGGAGTTCGGCTGGTTATGTCAGCTCCTCCGAGTCAATCAGTATGTTTTTCGTGTGGCACTGCCACATCGGAAATGAAGTCTCTGAGATTACTGATCATGATAAGATGGTATCCAAAATATGTAATCAATATGTGCAACGAAAAATAGTATTGACTGTCTTACTCTTGCTTGCATGAAGACATCCTCTACAACAATGGATTTCACTAACCTCCCTTCAAATCACTTCCTCGCACAACCTCGGCCAGATCCACTTCTATCACAACTAGCCGGTCTCGTCGATACAACTACACTCGCTGCTCATGATTTCGATGTCGATAATCGCACCGGTTTCATGCCGCCTCAGCCACCTCTCGAGCGGCTGCCCCCAACATGGGAGATCTGGGAATCTACTCTAGATGCTGCGGTTTCACAAAGGCTGCAATTAGCAGAACGAGTCGAGGAGATGGAATTACAACGGAGGGCGACGGAGACAAGTAAGTCCAGACATTGGCGACACGGTGTTACGAAGGTGTGTCATGGATGCGTGTTCAGCTGTATCAATAATCCCTCTAATATTTCTCGCCTTAGATGCCAGTCCTTTCAATTGAGGAGCTCAAGCGCTCAGAACGGGCGCTTCGGCGGGCGCATCACGTTTTGTCTTGGATCCTTCATTTTTACGTTCAAACCATCCCTTCGACAGAGCCCCTTGTGATACCTCGGCCTCTCGCTATCCCGTTACTCCAGGTTTCCAGTCAACTCCAACTTCCCCCTGTCATTACCTACTCTGATGATGTTCTCTACAACTGGGCCCACAAAGAGTCACGCGACGGTGGTTCCGAACACGATGCGCTTCCGAAAATTGACAACCTTCGGTGCCAGACCACGTTCACAGGCACCACTGATGAAGAGGAGTTCTATCTGACGTCTGCACGTATTGAGCTTCGAGGAACCGAAGCACTGGAGCTTATGCGTCTCACCATGGATGAAGCCTTCGTCGGTGACGACATTGCTATTCGCCGGATCACAGGATACCTAGAACGTATGGCAGTGGTTATACAAGAACTGCGCGAACTCCTGTTGAGGGTAAAGGAGGGTGTTGATCCAGAGGTATTTTACAACGAAATTCGACCCTGGTTTAGGGGTGCAGATGGGGATCCTTGGGGCCGACCATGGGTCTTCGAGGGCAGAGATGAGGTTGAGGGCCGGACCGACGTGCAGGAGGTTTCAGGTGCAAGCGCTGGCCAGAGTTCTCTGATCCAAGCTCTAGACATCTTTCTCGGTGTCGATGCAGAAGCTGCTCAGACATCGTTCATCTCGCACCCGTCAGGGAAGTCCTTCCAAGAACGCATGCGCGCCTACATGCCGCGTCACCATCGAGCTTTCCTTAATCACCTCCAAACCAACCCACGTCCGCTCCGTGCGCTCGTTCAAAGGGCATCCGAGGAAGGATCCGATTCTCCCATTTTAGAAGCCTACAATTCTGCCCTTAAGGCACTCAAGGAGTTTAGGGATGCGCACATGATTGTTGTGACACTGTATATTATTGGACCTGCGAGAAGAGCCGGGAAAAGGGCTACATCTGCCGCTGTCAATGGCGGAGCGGTATCGTCGCCCGCACTAGACAAAGATGGCCTTTCGGAGAATAGGAGGGGAGAACAAGAGAGGCTTCGGGAAGAGAGGATGATAGAGAAGGCTTTTAGTGGGGGCGATGGAGGGGAGGTGTTGAGGGGCACTGGCGGAACTGGTTTGGTCAGATTCTTGAAGGGCGTCAGAGACCAGACAGCTGATGCATACCTGACATAAATGCCGAGCTTGGTTTCCTTCTTTATTTTATCATTCCCTTAAAGTCCGTAGACCACACGGAGAGTGTACTTTCAAATGTAATTTTGTAGACCATTCTGATGCCGATCTAACCTCGACTCACTAGAATACTTTATGGGCTTATTTTCATTTGTTCGTTGGGGTGTCCGTTATCGGCCATTCGATTTGGAGATGTTCCAGTGATTGTGCTTGAACGTTAACGGACAAGACTGATATCACCATCACTACGCGTCAGTTATCTTTGTCACTAACGATATTATGACATCATTAGTTCACAAGCTCAAACAACATTACCTTGCGGTATTCCCATGGCTCAACAAACACAGTGCAGTGCTATAGGAAGCGCTAATACTATGTTGAGAGCGAGAGGTTAGCTCTACAGCCCGTAGGACATTTAAACACTAGTCGAACCAATGGAGAAGAAAATATACGGATGCGCCTGCTCATCTTTGGGGGTCGACAGTGAAGCAATAAGTGGTCCCCGTCTGGAGATAACAATTTGAGTCATGTGCAAAGAAGGTGACGAAATGGTGTCTGAAGTTATGACATAGTCCAACAGCACTGACGGCGAGGTTTTCCCGGCCAGACTTGGTTATGATCTTAATATCGCGCCGAGTCGGCGTAGCCTTCCACATGACTCGTTCTCTTGCAAGACGATGACCATTCGAGCTCTAATGCTTCTACTTGCTAAGCGCGAACTCCTTGGGATTATTGGTAGATGAGATGATGCTGCGCAAGAAAGCACATCAATGGGGATAACCACAAGAGTTATAAAACCTTCCTTCTACGCTTCTGATAATCACCAAAGAGATGGATTCTGCTGACCTTTCGTTGAGCTTGGTGGGCAAGAGTGTTGACGGTGAGTTTGGTGTAGACAAAAGAACTGGCTTCGTACCTCCTTTGCCGCCTCTTCCAAGGCTTCCCGCTGCTTGGGGAGTATGGGAGACCAACTTATATGCTGCAATTTCTGCGAAATTACAGTTGGCTGACGCGGTCGTAAACTTGGTTGACGTGAACAAAAGAAAAACAGAAGAATCCAAATCCAAGGAATGGAGGGACAACATTGAAAAGGTGCGTCTTGTAGCTCTTTCTGTCCGACATTGCTATGACAGGCTATGACCAACCCCATTATCAGATGCCCCTCCTCCCAATCGACGATCTTAAGTCCTCCGAACCAGCTCTCCGACGCTCCCACCACGTCCTATCCTATCTCCTTCATTTCTACGCGCACACCGTTCCGCCATCAGAACCCATCCTGATCCCCCGGTCGCTCACCGTTCCATTGTTCCGAGTCTCTTCTTTGCTTCGGCATCCGCCAATCCTCACCTATTCCGATCTCACATTGTACAACTGGGCTCATCGAGAGCCCCGCGAGGGCGATACCCTGCCGACGATCAACAACCTCCGATGCCAGACTACATTCTCAGGCACGACTGACGAAGCCGAGTTTCATCTTGCTTCCACTCGCATTGAGCTTCGTGGTGGTGAGGCTCTAGAGTTGATGAGGTTAATTGCGCATGAGGCTTCGACCGGTAACGTTAACGACGTCAATCGAATCGCGGAGAAGCTCGAACGCGTGGCTGTGGTCATTCAGGAGCTCCGCGAAATCTTGTTGAATGTGAAGAAGGGGGTCGATCCTGAGGTATTTTATAACGAGATTCGGCCCTGGCTCGCAGGGTCCGGTGGTGATCCCTGGAGCCGTTCATGGATTTTTGAGGGTAAAGATGAGGTTGAGAGTTGGACGGAGATGTCCGAGGTTTCTGGTGCTACTGCCGGCCAGAGCTCTCTCATGCAGGCTCTCGACGCCTATCTCGGCATAGAACCAGATGGTGACCACTCGACATCTTCATTACCACCCGGAAAGAAGTCGTTCCAGGAACGCATGCGCTCTTACATGCCCCGTCAACACCGAGACTTCCTGGAGTACATACGAGGAAACCCGCGCTCGCTTCGCACGCTAGTCCAGAAGATATCCGAGGAGAAAGGTATTGAGTCTCCGGTCGTCGAAGCGTATAATGCTGCTGTCAAGGCTATGAAGGAGTTTAGAGATGCACATATGGTCATCGTGACCTTGTATGTCATTGGACCCGCGAGACGTGCTGGGAAGAGAGCCGCCACCGGGGACAATTTCTCATCTGCGTCGCATGGTTACGGAAATAGATCGTCGAAGGAAAAAGGAACTGACGCGATTCTGATGGGACAGGCTTTCGGTGAGAATGATGGAAGTGGTGGGAAGGAGGCACTGAAGGGGACTGGGGGCACTGATCTTGTTCGGCTTTTGAAGGGTGTTAGAGACCAAACGGCTCGCGCGTACATCCAGGATACGAGCAAACGAGCTTAATTATTATTAGTCGCCTTTCGTCGCTATTCATTTCTCTTTGCAGTCCGTAGGAGCGTGACACTGTCGAAATCCTCGTTTTCCGATTCACAAGGACCTTAGTGTAGGGATCTAACATTAGTACAAATGCGGTTATTGACCCACAGAAGTATATGACAGGGAACATCCTTTCCGCAAACACGTCATAACTTGGACGTGGAAATGAGGCGAAAAGGCGAGAGGAGGTACACCTGTACTCAGCATTATGAGTCCTTACTCGTAGGTTCTCATTCATGGCGGCCGTGCACTGTGCTCGATTCTCTGGCCAAGCGTTTGATCCGTGCCTCCACGTGATCCCTGTTCGCGGCCCTGCCCGAAGCCCACTCCAATTGAGCAGAGCGTCCCTCCTGAGTCAGTTAAACTTTGTGATGTCTATAAGTCGGACAAGGTGGATGGAAGAAAATGCCTCCATGAACTATTCTCAACATATGCCCCGTATAACTTGACCCACTCCCAGGCTGTGGATCTTAATTATCAACCGTCAATCAACGTCCGAAATCCTTCGGGGAACCCGTGTCCGAGGCCAAATCTCTCCAAGACCACTGCCATCCCAGGAATTGAGCTATGCTGCGCAGTGTGAAGGGGATGCGTCATATCCTTCCCCCAGGTACTTTTCACGCGTAACGCTTACGCACCGAATTCAAGGAGAGGCTTCTCAATTGATTGACATAGGGCCTCTTTCAACCACGCCTTTTCGATTGGTAACTCAATTGTAACGGGAATTTGACTTATGGGTCATAATTATCGTCTATTAGCCGCCGCCGCCGCCACTGGTTCCCATTCCAATTTTGAAACAACCCCCGTTGTCACCTAACAGGGCAACATACGCATCCATTACCACATAACTCAAATTCACGGATAAGACCCGAAGGACATCAGACTACATACAATATCGGTCGCGCACGCGGACTTTTGACATTGGCACCTCCGGAAATTGTTTCTTCTCTTAAGTAGGCTTTATCGAGGGGCGTCTTCAAGCCGTAGGATCGCAGCCCAACATAGGTCTCTCCCGCAATATTGCCCATCCACCACTCGCCACCTACACTTGTTATGTCCCGCGACACCACCAAAAGCCCCTCTGACCCTTCCTTTGCATCCACTGGGACTCGCTCTGCACCTTCTATCCCACCAGTCACAGACGATTCCGCCCCAACCACATCCCCGTTCCCTGGTTTAAAGGGCGACGCGCCTGTCTTTGATGTCGACTCCCGCACCGGCTTCATGGCACCTCAACCTCCCTTGACGCGTCTCCCAGCTGAATGGGAGCTTTGGGAGTCAATGTTAGATGATGCCGTCACCGCGAAGCTTCAAGTTGGTGACAAGGTTGGTATCACGGAAGAAGAGATGGCTACATCGGAACGATGGAGGATGCGCGTACGAGAGGTGAGTTCGCCGTTTCAGTTTGCTCCAACTATCCCTTTTTCGTTTGTTCCTCCATCCCAGTCGACCCGGTGTGCTTGACATTGGTACTGAGATCCGGCGGTTCCTAGCCATCGCTTGTCTATTTTTGTTCTTATTTTTCTTTTTGATGGAGACCCTGTGCTGACGCATTGCGGCCGTTTCTAGATGCCTCTACTCTCCACGGCGGACCTGAGAACACCAGTACTCCTCAGGCGTGCTCACCTTGTGCTGGCTTTCCTCCAACATTTCTACGTTCAATCGCTACCCCCACATGATTCTCCAAGAGTTATTCCGCGATCCATTGCACTCCCAATGCTCCGTGTCGCCCAAACCCTCGACATACCGCCCCTGCTTACTTTTTCCGACACAGTGCTGTACAATTGGCATATTGATCCCACGCGTCATGCTCCGAAAGAAAAAGACGATGGACACCCGACACCTGAGAACGTGCGGACCCACACAATGTTCACAAATACTGTTGACGAGGAAGAGTTCTATCTTTGCTCGGCACGCATTGAATTGAGGGGTGTGGAAGCATTGGAACTTATGCGAATGACAATGGACGAGATGTTTGTTGGCGATACTATTGCTGTTCGTCGGATATCCGCTTTCCTCAAGCGCATGGCTGCTGTTATCAAAGATCTACGTACCCTTCTGTTGGATGTCCAGAAACTCTGCCGTCCTGACGTATACTATAACGACGTGCGTCCCTGGTTTAGAGGAGAGGACTCCGACACCCAGAAGCGGAAATGGGTATTTGAAGGTGTTGAAGAAGATCCAACGCTACGACAACCGACAGAACTCTCCGGTCCCAGTGCTGGTCAGAGTTCTTTGGTCCATGTTCTTGACATCTTTCTAGGTGTCGACCACCAGGCTTCCGCGACTCCCAACCGACCTTCCTTCATGTCAAGGATGCAGATCTACATGCCACGAAACCACCGACTATTCTTGAACCATCTTGCTGCGAATCCGCGGCCGTTACGAGCGTTTGTGCTAGGGAGCAAGGATGAAGAGATGATAGACGCGTATAATGAGGCTGTGACTGCCTTGAAGCATTTCAGGGATGCTCATATGATCATTACGACACTGTACGTGATTGGGCCGGCGAGGAGGGCTGCTAGGGCCGCGACCGAGAAGAAAGACGGCTCTGCGGACGCCAGGGCCCCCATTTTGGCTACATCAACTGATGCCCCGTTGAAAGGGACTGGCGGAACAGACCTAGTCAGATTCCTTAAAGATACGAGGACGCGCACTACTGAGGCTGTTATCACGAAGTAGATTTTGATTTTCCATGACAGTTAGGATACTCATTTAATGATGTCGTTTTTTGTTAATTATCGTTTAGCATCCTGAAGTTTATTCTTGAATTTGATGCTTCTGTTTCTCACTTGATGCCGCAGCGAACAAGTTCCGCAAGCCACTGTCAAAGTCTCCTTTTAAGGTCGCCTCGTCCAGTTATAAATACAAGGCGGTTCCCCCCGTCCATGGGCTGATTGTTTGATCAGTTCGATGTACTTTTGGCGAGCTCCTTGAGGGACTGATGCACGAACAGGCGGCAAGACCACTTAATAACTGTCTGGGCTTTTGATTGTTCAGACTCAGCCTGTAATTAATTGCCAAGCCAGCTTAAAATTCAATCACCGCTGTGCGCATGGGGGTGCTCTAACTCTCCGCATCTAGGTGCCTTAATCCAAAACATGACGTGGGGAAGCAGACAGGAACAGCCGTCGTCCCACCTCCTGTCAGATCGAGAGAACGAAGCTCAGGCACTCCTGACGTGAGGCCTACTCGTGCAGCGCCATTCCCCATCCCATCTCGGATAAAAGCCAGGCATAGCTCATCCTACGCGTTCAAGCATGAAGCTCCCTTCTACATTCTTGCTTTTTCCTATTCTTGTTACTATCTGCGCGGCCGCTCCGCAAGCAGCAGGGAATGTCCGGATTCCTGTCAGACTTCACGTGAACGCATTTGGGAAGGACATCTTCGAAGGCGTTGTTTTGACGCAAGGCCGCGATGTGACCACTCCCACCGGAGGTACCCACAAGTGCGACGGAACAAATAACGGTGCACATCGGGAGCCTGGTGCGACGCCCACAAGCGCCCTTGCCGATGCAGCCCACAGAGCAAAGTTCACATTTGATGGGTGAGTGTGAAGTTGCCACGCAACGCGTAGAAGTCATCTAAAGCACACCTTCCTCTAGACAATGGTTTGACCAATTTGAGGATTTCCTTATTACTGAGATTGGAGGAATTTCCTGTGATTGGTTAATTAAACGAAATGGGGTCATTATCAATGTGGGAGGTTGTCAGGAGGAACTCAAGAGGCTGGACAGAGTTTCGTTTACTTGTACCTAAGTAGAAATCGTTGTTTTCAAGATGGAGGTCCCTCGAGTCGTGGGACTGAATGTATACGAGATTTTGATGTATCACTCTCGTGTGAGGCCCTTCCATCTGAGACCAATCAGAATCGGTAGCCGCTGTAGAGGGTGCCAAGGTTTTATATAGGATTTCAAGTCATTACATAACTCGAGATGCCATATGTATTATATCACAGAAATGGAATCGGTACATTAATCGGTAGGGATGACCAACTCAGAGACACGATCGAAAACAATAACGGATGCAGATTTCAAATTGATATTGTCTTGAACAACCTGGATCCCTTGTTGTTTTTGAATCGGGCTTCTGAATTGGTTATCTGCCTCGATTAATGCACAGATTCTATTTCTGCGATAAGATATATGTGGCATCCCGAGTCATGTAACGACTTCAAATCCTATAAAAAACCTCTGGCAACCCTCTATACTGGCTCGTGATTCTGACTGGTCTCAGGTGCTCCTTCAATGAAGATACCAGGATGGTGATGCTGAGCTATTGGATATGTGAAAAGCCGGGCGGAGATACACCTCCCATTATTTTTATACTGAATATGTCTACAGGGCAAGATGGCCGAGCGGTTAAGGCGTGTGACTCAAGCGTAGCTTGCCTGCGGTCGCGGGTTTCTCATCTCCGTATGGAGGCGTGGGTTCGAGTCCCACTCTTGTCAACTTTTTGCACTCATCCAATTATAACGACATATCTCACATCAGAGAAACCACATTGTACACTGCACAGTAATCCTATTTTACTACAGCGCTTGATTATCATCATTGAGTTCACCGCCAAAATCATGATTATTTCAGCGCTTCGTTTACTCGGGGATAGAGCCAGCCAATGGTCGGTTTGGTGAATTCTGCGTGTCCCATCCTGCCAAGAGAAGAGTCAATGAGTCCTTTGTAGTCCCTCCCTCCTCAACTAAGGAGACAGCTTTATAATGTATCATGCACCGTTCTAACTAACGCCCTGCTGTGTATGTCGGGGATGCGTTGTCAGGTCAGTCTAAAATACCTCCTGTGAGAACCAGTGCTGTCAATCAATCCCTACATCGCTAGGACCAGGTGGTCCATCCTTTATTTCGGGTGGAATTATCTTGACACGTTAGCGTTAGCTCTGAGCGGCCATATAACGGAGCTTTAACTTCAAACCTCTTCACTACGCCATTTATTTTCGCACGGGGATGCAGGTCGTTAATGCTGGGACGACCTATGGCGCGATTCTTGTCGGGGCATTCCTCGCTTTCGGGTAAGCACTACCGGACCGCTGACTCCAAAGCGCTCAGAGGAAGCCCGTTGCAGATTGAGCGGGGCCATCTCACTACAGTGTATCGTCTACTTCAAGATGTATCCTCGTGATGGAATGCGGATGAAGACTCTGGTGGGTCGTTATTATGTGGACATTAGCGAGGCTCTTATATTCTATCATGGGTTACAAGGTCTCCACAGTCTGGTACGTATTGGGCTGCATATCCCACTTCTGGTCGACACCATCGACTGATCTCCCGTCCAGGTTTCTCGATGCCTTACATTCAACATTCATTTGTGCCTCTCTTCTCATCTATTTCGTCACATTCTTCGGACAGAAGGAAAAAATTGATTACATTCCCTGGTGAGCATCAACGAAGCCATTCGAGCCCTCAGAGTTAGACCATAGGTTGTACGCGCGTCAGGTCCATCGCAGTATGTCCGAATTTAAAGCACGGGAGTTCCATACGGCTGACGCTTTCTCTTCTAAGTTTACGGTCGTTGTCACTGTGAGCATCCTCCGCCTGCAACTCGGGATGAGTTCGGCTGACGGGACCCTAAAAGGCTATACAGACATTCCTTGTACATTGGTAGGCCTTTGCCCGTTATTACAAACAATTAGCCGATTTCCTCCAGTTTCTTCGCCCAGAAAATACTCAAAGGTCAGAGGTCCCGAGATATCTACGATACGTCCTGCTTATAGGCGATAGCAAGCGAACGGAACTGGTTTATTACTGGTCCTATAGTGAGCTATATTTCTTCAGTTAAAATCCTTTTGATCTGGACACTTATCACGCTCGTAAGGTGGTATTAGCACTGGGAAGGCTCTGTAAGTACCGTCAACCAAGCCTTGAGTTCTCACATGAAAGTCCGGGTACCTTGCAGTTGCAGCATCAGGTGTGGATATATCTGATTCTCTAGATTCTAAGTTGACAAAGCAGGAACAGTTTCTACTTTTGAGATGTTAGCCTTTTCTTAGTTTGTGATATTTCGACATCTAATCCCCCAGGTCAGGGTCCGACTTCATCAGTTTTCCGCCTTTATTCAGAAGTATCCTGGGGTCAGTATCTACTCTTCTTCTGGCGTCGTACATATGCATATTTGAATACCAGTGGGTCTTCACGACAGGCTTATCTTTATCGTCGGGCGTCGATATAATCATCACGGGATGGCTCTGTTACTACCTTCGGGCTATTCGAACAAGAATAGCACCTGGCTCAACCCTGTACGTGCGCCTGCCTTTTGGTGCGTCCTGCTAACGCGGTGAGAGTAGCATGATTCGCTTGGTTGACCTGATAACGATCTATACACTCGAGAACGGTGCACTGACATGGTACGCGATCCCCAATCCTGCTTGAAGCAAATAGTAACGAGGCCCTTTTAGTTTCATTACAACGTCTTCTCTCGTATGCGTAAGCAATATTCAAGATGTCAGAGTGTGTCGTACGGTGACCCAAAATTTCAACACCTAGTGGTTGACTATGCCCAAGAACCTGATATTCTTTGGGTTGCATTTCGTGATCGGCAAACGTAAGTCTGAGCGGTTGTATTCTGTTATAATTTGTTATAATCCGCTTCTTACACGCGCTTAGTTTATGCGAATTCGCTACTTGCATCACTCAATGTTCGCCAAGAACTGCAGGAGATAAGATGGAAGTCAGAAAACCATAGTCATTCATCAAACCGGCGTCGACTGGAACAGACGGATTTGCCGATGTACTCTCATTCTTTCTCGAGATCATCAGATTTATGCGTGAGCACAATATATTTCTGCAATACGAAAGTGCCATCCACCTAATGGGATATTTTCAGGAAATGGACAACCTGACGCCTTCTCCGAGAGCACGGAGCCTGAGGGTAGGTTCACTTCTTACCATATCTCTCCAACCTAGTTGACGTGACTTGGTCTCGAGGTACTGGGGTCTACGGACTTTTCCAATCAATTCAAGAGAACGTCCGCGCGCCCTTACTACCCTCGGGAGCCCACAATTCTGGAATGCAGACCCGAACCGCCCGCCTGACAACGCCCACTTTGCATTCAGGACACAACTCAATTGAGCACTCTTCTAATAAGCCTATATATTTCGCCAGAACCATGGAGTATTCTATAAATGTCTGTGGTTTTGTAATAAATATGTAAGTAGAGGTATCGGTGTATGGGAAGACCACCAACTGTGTTGTGTGAACGACCACATAAGTAGAAAAATAAATACAAACGGAGTAATAAATAATTGTGGGATGGTAAGAGCTTCAACAGTTACTTGGAAATTCGTATCTCAAAACGCGGGATATCTATTAGTACTCGCACCTTTCATGCTACGCACCAGTGACGCTGATCGGCTGATGAGCCACAAATGTCTGAAGGACGAGCGGTAAGCCACTCACCGATCAATGGACTATTCACACCATTGTTTTCCATGCACATCAGAATTTGATTGATCGCATCGGTGAGCTTCTTGTCCTCTGTAATTCCTTGTTCTTCTAAGTGCCGCATCTCCGTTCTTAAAATGTCATGGGCAATGTACCAAACGAGCTGCAGAGAAACAATTTTATAATTGGCACGCAGTTCACGAAATGTATCAATGACGCACCCCAATGATGGGATTGACCAACTGGGATGGATTCGCTGCAGGACAACGCGAAGAGATATCCGCAATTACTCGGGCGGCGTGAACACATCTCTGCCGTGATGTAGTGGACGTTCCGGCCCTAGGACGATGGAGCTTGATGACAGCTGCTTGGGCTAACACGTACGTAGCCGCGAGTCTTTGACGCTGCTGTGGCGCCATTTGCTGATCTAGTCGGGGGAGTGTCAAAGTCACCTGCTCCAGTGCGCGGTTCATGATGTTATATTGATGGACAGCTCCTAGATATATTGTGTCAACAACCCGACAATGATAATGAGACAGCGGTCAACCTGAATCTGATCTTTGGCTATTCTCAATGGCCTTCTTCAGTAAAATGGAAACTTTTGCGTGTAAAGCCAGAAAAGAGTATCCATCATCCTGAGAACCGTCAAGGAACTTCTCTAGAGTCTTGTAACTTGCAGGGATCAACTGTCGAATTCAATGAGAAAGTACTTCGAGTGGAAGAAGAGGTTTATTCACCTTCTCTTGACGATAGTTATTGAGAGGCCACGGTGTGTCAATCGCCATTTGCGGTGCGTCATAGAACGTAAACGTTTGATTTTCGTTGACGAGAACCCAGTAGTTGCTCAGTGTGACGGTAGTCCAGAACCCGTCGATCCACTCTCCTTCATCCACAGCGTCGCCGGATGGTTTTTGCATGACGCTTGCAGACCGTATAAGGTTGGATTTTGTGCTGACGGCCAAGGATGCAGCGGCATTGGCGTGGTAGAGGCCTTCAACCATTTGACTGTTGTTCAAGAAGAACGTTGAGAGGAGAACTTCCGCCTGCATCACGTGGAGGAATCTACGTGGGTGAGATCCAGAGAGATCCTCCGTTACGAATCGTAAAGCGGAAGACAACATGGTCTCTTCGAATGTCCTCCGTACGTTGTTTGGGAATAACTTTGAGCCCCACAGACAGGCGGCATAAAGGAGAGAAGGGCACGGTCGCGAATGGTGTCCAGCGCTGTGGGCCTCCATAGCCGAACGCATGAAGCGTTCTGGATCCAGGAAGAAGCCAACGTCTGAAGCAAAGGTGCCGAAATGCCTCAACCTGAAACCTTGGGGTCAAATATTCCCAGACATAGAGCTCAAATTCAACCCACAAGGCGTGAATCTTGTCCGCTGGGAGTGTCTAAGCGGCTATGAGTTGCTGTAAAGGAAATGGATGAACCAGATACTGACCTTGAAGTCTTCATTGACAAATGTCCCGACAAGTGGCGCAGGTCCACCTGCTAGGTGTTTCGCTTTGGGTAGTGATTAGGGCACTGATAGTTTGGACACTCACCAGAAGTATTTCGTGTCTGTCCTGGCGAATACGGGGGACGCAGACGCAGTTGTCCCGGGTCCTCCAGGCCTTGTAGCTGGGAAAGTCGGTCCTCTAAGTCTGCCACTCGTTCCCTCAAACGCTGAGTCATTGGAGGTTGACCCTCGTAAAATTCGCAATCATCGATCTCTTGACCGCGAAAACGAGCGCAGGGACCGCAGATAGGTTTTTGTCCATCGCATCTCTGTGTGCGCCATGAGAACTTTAACTCTGTGTTACTCCAGCTCGCTTCAAACATACCACTCTTCGACTCCTGGAACAACAGTCGGCAGGAAGAACAATCAGAGTGGGAACGAGACTCACTTGCAGTTCAGACATGCGGAGCCTCGCGGAAGACGAGAACTCTCACTAGAACCAGAGGAAGGGGTGCTTGAGTGCCTATTGCTCATGTCGATGTCGATGTCACTGTGTTTGCGATGACAGAAAACATCTTCAATGACTTCGTTATATACGACAGAATCCCTGGACTATCATCTCGGTGCGTGTCAATATCTAGCTCCTGAATTAATCTGACAGACTCATACTGGGAACTGTGTTTCGAGCCCAGCGGATAGATGAGGAGCAAATGCCATAGTACGCCCCAGAAGTGTCATAATTCCGGACCGAGGACGACAATCCTCCGTTTAATATTCTCCCTAATTGGTCGGCGCGAAACGGAGTCATGTTGACATTTGTTGGATTTGCGGAATTGAGCCCAATAAAGCCGTTTGCGAATCTCCAGGATCCAATACTGTACTTGCACCCTAGTTCATTATCACCTTAACTAATACTGAAAGGGAGAGGTGTGCCTGAGGAGCCATTTCGGCCTTGCGATCCCAGCACCAATTAGGCCGAGCTACTTTGTAGCTACCCCAGCAAGGATTAAGTCCTGGGATTGCAAAGCTATGGCGGGACATAGAGATATCGGCGTGGAGGACCTGGTGGGCGATCCTTTTCTGTGTTTCATACTAAACGAAGTATATGACAGCAACGCCAAGACGTTTGAGAGGCTGCGCAGGTAGTCAAAACTACGAAGATGCGAACAGTATCGTAGCGAGCACTTGTGATAAGGATCCAGGAAGAGGTCATCCCACGCCAGATTGCGACAACGGGCAGCCAAGGTGATAGTGATATTGGTTGTGGAAAAAGCTTGGAGCCTATTCCTAATAGTGGGTTATGGGACGGATAGTGAACGTTGTTTCAGAGTCCATTCTAGTCATCCGTCGTCTGTCGGAGGGTTGGAATAACCAGAATGCAGGAAGATCCTCTACCAGAGTCTCTGATCCGTCGCCATCCACGGACCGTGATGACTCGGGATTTCATAAGTAGACGGATGAGTCATGTATGGGAGGTTTCAGGGAAACCTCTCTCCCTCCACTAACGCTGGTTGGCACACAACGATGCATGATTGAGTGCACTGCCATACGGCGGAAAAAATCGGTTTCCTCGCAACCGACCTAGACACGGGGTCATATTATCAATATATCTCTGCGTCTGACCCAATAGTGCAAATGCTTCAAGTTTTGGTAGTGATCCTTCCGAAGGTGGTCCAGTTGAAACAACAGGAGACAGTCTACTTCGACTTTATGCGCTGATGTCATCATCAAAGGTGACCGTGCAGGATGTAATTTGTCTAATTGAGCCAGCCCCGGCCGTGCTATGGAAAGGACATATTTACTGCGCATGAAGTGCCGGCATGAAAGACAACTGTCCGCAGTCGTTGAACTTTGAAGGAGCTATTGACTTGCGTAGTTGCATGGGGTTTGAAAACGCTGAGATCAACTGAGGATTCGACCCATGCAGTACTGATGTGACATGTGACAGACCCTGATTTTGGACATATAACGACGAGGGAGGGTCTTAACCTCTTTTATCATTTATGACACATCCTGCCCTGCCTTATCAACTGACCACCATCTCGAAATTACCCCCCGAACTCCTCATCTCCGTATTTCAATGCGGAGTTGAAGTCGAATTTCATACCTCAATTTCCGAGCCGCCGAACCCTTTCCTTCGTCCCGTCCCTTTTATCCGACGGGCGTCCCAAGTTTGTCGCTTTTGGCGCGACGTTTCACGGAATGTTCCTAGCTTATGGTCGACGTTTCCCTACTATGAAACATATGGGGCTCGCTGGATAACGGAATTTCTCAATCTCTCTAAATCCTCTCGACTCGACGTCAAGCTCTCTTCGGGCTTGAGGTCAAGGAACGCGCCACCTTCGAACGTCAACGCTCTATGCGAGCATTCCCATCGAATCCGCTTGCTACACGTAACGACGCATTCGAGTACCATAGCCCAAGACTTACAACAACTACTCGGGCGTCCGATGCCAAATCTCGAGACTTTGGTCTTGAGCTATGGATTCGGCACATGGAATTTGGGGAACACATCTGCAGCAACGTTTCCCTTGTTTCTTCGCGAAGGCGCCCCATCACTGACTACCTTTATCTCATATCGCTGCTATGTTGATTTATCTTCCGCAGCACTGTCACGACTGCGGATCTTGGAGTTTCACGAGATACCAGATCCTTATTGCCCAACTATCTCGCAATGGCTTGATGGCCTTCGCAATATGCCTTTCCTTGAAAAACTTTCCATCACACAGTCAATCTTACCAGAATTCACTGATGTTGTGGTGGACCTACCTTGCCTCCGCGTATTGCGTTTCGCTGGGGGGTTTGCCGGATTTGGGTTGTTGAGCCAACTCGTGGTTCCCTGCCTGGAGCAACTTGATGTTAGCCTCACATGTGCTGGTCCTCACAACGCAAACATACCAGAGGAGACAATTAGGGAGGCTTTCCGTCGCTCTCTTCATCACCGGGAGGAACGGCTGGCGGGGCACACCCTAGCATTTAGTCTCCGAGATGATCGTCTGGCCCTACAGATTTTGTCATCTTCCATTCTTTCCACCGAGGGCCGGTTCCAGCTTCTTGTAGAGCTCAAGTGGAACTCTGATCATACAATTCCTTATGGAGCCATCACTGTTATAGACTCGATCCGTGACAGAATCCAGCAGGTGTCAGCCTTGGCCACGCGTCTCGACGTTACTCCTCCAGTTCCTAATCACTCATCTTTGCACCTTAATCCGATTTCTCCACATCTTGCCTTGTCGCTTGCGCAATTCTTCAGCCATCTATCTCACATACGCACATGGATGGCTCATTCTGTTCTCGATATTCGCGTACTTGCCCCTCTTCTCGACTTTCAATCGACTTCTCCGCAAGTGGACATCGCGTTCCCGTCGCTTGATACCATTTCTTTGAAGAATGCACCTTCGGGCGCTGAGATCGTATGGGTTAAGGAGTTTGTGGACCGCCGTGACCAGCTCCAGAAGCCTATACGACAGCTTCGGATCCTTCCTCCGGCCGACGGTAGTTCTTGCCTGAAATGTAATGATCTTGGATGTCCTATCCAGTATGACAAGCAAGGTATTTTTATTCGTAAGATTCCCCTTTTTTTCTGATACCTTACCGAGGTTTCTTAGACTTACAGGTTTTCGCCGAGCAAGACGAAATCAAGCACGTGGCCTTAGGAATACAGAGACACGGATTGGGGATTCGCGCATCGTAGTTAATGACAGGGATTGGAGCTTTAACGGTTGAAAGAATTCTAGAGAACGTTTGACATTTTACTCGCCGTGATTATCATAAAACAGCAACTCTTGTAGCAGAGATGACGGAATTACTTAGTGCTTACCTTCGTAGGTCGGATATGGTGTAGTGGCTAACATTATCGCCTCTCACGCGATAGCCCGGGGTTCGATTCCCCGTATCCGAATTTTTGAGCCAGATGTGTGGGCTGACCAAGTCTGACTTCCATTAGCTAACCGTTTCCTCCTTTCGCGAAGTCATATATTATCACAATGTTATACTAAGTATCGTAAGAATCGTAAAAACTGGCACTCGTACACGAATAGTGAGACAAACAAATAGCTGCATAACGTGAGTGGAGAGTGTGGAAAAGGATAACATCTCGTTTACACGGATCGGTCACCAGCAATGTGACCTAGAGGCATACGGACAAGGCTGTACTCCGAAGCATGAATCTGACTCAAGCCAATATAGAGCGCAATGATAGCGGTAACGAAGCCAAAAGCGCCTCCAGCATCCCGTAAGCTAATTTATGAATGAGTTAGTTTGACGTTTAATCCGCAAACCAGATAAGAGATGCGTACCTCTGGCGGTGACGGTTCGACCAGTAACTAGTGGAGATCAGAATGTAGGAAAGACCCCAGAAGAATGTGAGCAGAGAAAAGGCAATGCTCCTGCGGATAACACCGAGGCTGGAAGACAAGGTCAATCTATGCTAGGTCATTTTCGGCTAGTATAGGCTTACAAGAAGAAGAATGTGATGATGAACCAGACCATGAGGTAGAGGCCAAGAGCATCCCTTGTTGTAGGCCCTTCGGAATTGAAACTACTCACGCCCAGAACAAGAAGGCTGACGGCGTAGGAGATCCAGAATGAACCGTAGAGGGTGAAGACTAACGCAATATTAGAAATAGAACCCTAGAATATCGACCAAGTGCCTTACATGCCGATCCATAAACATTACCACGAGGGAACTCCCACATTCCGGCCATGAACTGAGCGAGACCACCAACGAAGAGACCCATACCGACGATTGCCGTGTCAGAGTTGACGCTACGGGTCCCGACAGTGTAGAAAGACCAGAGGAACACTGTAACAGCGAAGGCCCACATTCCACTACACAGGGGTACGGGTCAGAACTGCACATGCAAAGCCACGACAAGAGGAGCTTACGTTGGTCCTGGGTTGGCGATGCGAGTGAAGTACCGCTGGTAGGAAACTGGGTCATCTGTCCTAGGCCCATAGCCTTCCGCTGGAGACATGGGACCATAGGGACCCAAGGCACCTCCTCGAGCGCTAGGCTTCTCACCAGTTGGCCCGGTGTTGAAGGGGGCGGCGTCGCTGTTACGTACACTGGTTTCCGGAGCAGACATGACTAAACGCTTTTCGAGGAGAGCAAAGGCGCTGGGGTGCTAGTGGAGACTGCGATTCAAGGGGGATTATATGCGAGTTCCGCCTGCCCGAATTGTCGAGAAAACATAACGCTGAGCAACGTATTAATTGCATCACTCGTCATCAGGGACCAAAAATAGCTGCACTCCGTGCCATGATTACTTACATGAGCCTAGCCTGGTGGGAATAGGGCGAAAAGGAAGCGGTCTGGAAGTATCGGAAGTGGCGCCAGTCCCGACGACCCCGCGATAAAGGAAAGTCTGGTAGTCATCTAAGGTCGATTCTGAGTCATCGTGTCTGTCCATCGCTGACCCAACAAGCTTGAGATAGCTTCCCGGTCTACCCACCATTAGCCCTTTGACCAGCAGTAGAAGCCAAGCTACGATGTCCAGATGGCGAACTCATGGGAGCAATGCTAGCATGTCGATTTGCCGTCATTAGTCTATTTCAAATAAATACAAATAAGTCGCATTCGTACCCCATTACCCGTGGTAGGACCTTCGCCTCGCAGTGGAGGCTAATCCCGAACATTCCAGTGCCAGGGTCACGAGCTTTACAAAGACGGATCTTATTTCATCCACTCCCAGTACAATGGGACTAAATCAAATTAAGCAAGCCCAACCCATGATATAGTAATTTTAAGCTATTGTGTTGGTGTCTCCTGACATGCCGATGACTCGGGCTGTCAAGGCTTACCTGGGATCGAATCCCCTGATGCATTGGCCTTCTCGAGCTCGACCTTGGTCGATGTAGAATGCTTCAAGGTATCCCCGGATGAGTGTAGACCTGTCGGTCGATGGGAGTGTTCAGTTATACGCGTGGTTGTAGCGTCTCCCTGGGTTGTATTGAATTCGTGAGTCGCGAACACCATCCCGCTGGCCGTCCCGAAGCCACGTTCACGTGTCACTTCGTCTGTGTCATATATAGACTTTTGCATCTCCACCAGAACGACAATGGCTGTCGGATACATTCCCTACGTAAAAGCCCATTCAGTTCCAATCGAACCGGAATTCGCTTATGCTGTCATACCATCGCTTGTTGTACGATCGCATTGACTGCCTCTACCGCAACAAAGGACCCTGGACTGAAATGGCCCCCGTAGATCGGAATTGCTTGGAATGTCTAGATAGGGGAAGTAAGAAGGACGAGAAGGCTATTGTTGGGAACGAGGGCTCACATAAAGAGCCAAATAAATGGCACCAGACTCGATGAGTAAGGTCATGATCTTCTCAACCTGGGTCCTCCGACGTGCCGAGCCCATGAACTGCGACATACTGCGCCTGTACATCCTGCGCAAATACGGGTCAAGAAACATTCCGAGGATATATGGTTATGAGCTTACCATGCTTTGTACATGATTAAACAAGTACAGATGATATTCGTGGCATAAGAGAGACTGAAACTTGCCGTATCAGCCTTGGCACAAGATTCGAGGCCGACCGAACCGGCAGATGGATCATTGCTTTGGACCTTCCACCCGTGTTTGTCATCACAGCCGAGTTCGTAGAACGCAGCAACTACAATCAACTATCAGTCGCTGATGCTTTTTGGTGGAAAAGGGTTAATATTACCCACGGAACCGATCCAGGTTAGGATCGGGGCAACGAGGTATTTCTCAGTATTGCGAAATAGCGCCCATGTCCGCCAAATAACGACGCTGTCTCCAAGGATCAACTGAGATTGTGATGAGAATGCTGATCGCGACCAAGAAACAGGTGATGTGCAAGCTTACCATGAATATGAACAGCATTTCCCCGGTCCACATCCACGGCTGCAGCGTAGTATCTGCAAGATCTTTCTTTTCTTGATAACTTCTCTCAGGATGATCCATAAGAATGATCTGGAACCGTTTGATGATATCGATCAAGTCCATCGTCAAAAACACGGTAGAGGCTCCGAACATAACGATCGTCACGAGTAACAGAAACCATGCCGCTGTTGATCGACGGATTTTACGGCTGAGGCGGAATGCGTTAGTACGACCAATCCTTGGCATATCATGGTCAACGGGCGGCGCGCACCAGAGTATGACGGTGGAAGTCGAAATGAGCAAGAGGTAGACGCCTATAGGGAATGACCACCTCCGTGAGACTCTTCGCGAAGCCAATGGAATGGAAGATACGAACCGTAGCAAGCGCACTCGAAAGCTAAGCGTACAGTCTTGATGATAAAGTCGTAACCGACCTTGGAAAGAACGTCAGTGTCGCTTGCCATGGGTCGCCTCCGGTGCAAAAGGTGATAGTGAGGGCAGATGGCTGGATTGGAAGGATAACTAGCAGTACCGCATCAAGTCGCGAGGGGTATTATGCAGGGCCTTTGATGGGCGCTAGAACTGCGGATACACATGGTCTGAATATAGAATGTCTAAATATAAAGATGGCAGCCTTCTATTCGTGCACTCTATGATTGGCTCGATGTATCCCAGGTTCTCTGATGAATCCGCACAGGGCATACAAAAAGGGCTAGGCCAGCGCTGCCTCGTGCTGAACGAGAAGTCAAGATAGCATAGCGCTGGAGCACCACGCTAGCGTCGCCACCAAGAAGGCAGCAATGCTGATCAGTGGCAGCGGATGCTTGCAAACCCCACGCTTATTCGCAAATAAAGGCGCTCAGCGTTGGAGCCAATATCCGCCGCGAGGCAGAACTGGAGCGTATCAATCATCGTTGGGGATTCTCCATCTGTCATTTGCATTCTACGTAGTTTTGCCTTTTTTTACGCAGCGGAGGATCGTTCACTCCCTGACCGGTTCCGATCAATATCAAACGATGTGTCCCATATGTTCTAAAATTAACGACGCGCAGCCGTGGTCAGTGGTGTGTTCGTTAGCGCTTGATCCAACTCCTACTGTCCTTGGGTGTGACCGGCAGTCGGCAGGGACACTGCACTGGTTTGCGGATGCAAGGTTAATCACAAAGTAGCTGCCTCTCTGATTCACTCTCGGGGTAGGGCTGCACTGGTAATATCCTGGGTCGATATAAATCGACTAAATCCTATACTTCCATCAAATCGACGCCACCTCCAATATTATCACAATCACTGGCTGATCCGATGCTCCACAACCACGACCGGATAGGAATGATCTTGCCTCGATTATTGGTGCGTGTGTCGTCGTGCGGTTTTAGGTCATTATCGTATGGAAGGCACTGTACGTGGCGTCACCTAAATGGCCTCAGGGGGGAGAGGATTACATTGAGCGGGAATGGGAATAGGGAAGTGGGAAGGGGAAGGAACCGTGCTGACACTGGAACAGCATGCAGGCGACAAAGTGTATGGAAAAAATAGACTTGGTCCGGATCAGGTTAGCGTTGCAGCAGCAGGCGAGGCCGACGTTGGTGTATGGCCACATGGGGAATCCCGCACCATTGGTAACAGGCATATAAAAGCGACTGTTGAGATCATGAGGCCAAGATTCACACATGCACCGAACTGGGGCTTGAGAATTTTAACGATCTTTGTCGACGACAAATTTAACAACCATGAAAAGGTTACAGACGATGCTCACGAACTGTCGCAACTGGCAAGAACATTCGATTCCTCCGAACACTTAGCATTCTGACATAGCAGAATAGGGGACAAAAACAGAAGTACGTTTCTTATCGGTGATGTGCCCGCAAATGTATTTCAACTCAGTCGCAGATGCAGGCGTACAAGCCTAAATTCTTAGGATTTGAGATCACTATCCCTCCAGGAGTGTACATTCCGTACTTTTGGATTTAGTCTTTGTATTTTCCTTTTTGCTTGACGGAGCCAAACTTTTGCGAAGAGGGGGTGGCCCACAGTGAAAGACTGTGCCCTCACCATCGTACCCTTAAAGCTCGCAGGAATCAGCCGGCTGAACGAGCCATTCACTCGAATGAACTTCTGCCTATCAGAGTCTCAGGGAAGATCCAGCTACAGAAGTGGACGTTTACAAGTATATCCATCGGAACACTTACGATTCTATCCAGGGTAACGATTCGACTTCAAGCGGTGTCACCTTGAAATGTGCTTGTTAGTCGTTAAGCACTGTATTGACTTGTCTCCACATGCCATATGGTTCGGAAATCCATGGGAGAGTTGCCACGAAAGGTCTCGCCTGAGTTTCGCTACACTGTCTTGTTCCACCAATACATCACATGAATTGCAGAAAAGGGCTGGCAGACTCCCTACATTCAGGATCGCCCAGGCGAACGGAAGCAAAATTTTTGTATTTATTTCTCCCCTGTTCTGGTCTTGAAGTCGCATAGAGATTCGCAAACACGGATATTCTCTGTGTAGTCGGGGTAATGGACCCTGGAGGAGCAAGCGAACGGGATCAAATATTATATTGCAAGGCGACCTGGATCCCTTGGGGGTAACGAAGCCCTTACAGAACACAGATTCAAGCGTTACATATTGTTGATGGTTTGAATATCGCAGTACTAGTTTTGCCAGTTGATGAAGACGTTTGAGATAGTGTCGTACTTGCCCTTTGAAGCAGCTGGTAGTGGAGGCAGTGGCGTTACTCCTATTATAAGAGACTTTCCATCGTCGGTGGGTCTGTACAGTGCCCAACAACGCTCGAAATTACAATTGGATCATGCGGTGGCATGTACCATGCACGATCATATCTCCGAGAAAGCTACTCGAGCGGCTTCAGTCTTGGAGGAAATTATCAGGCAGGGCAGGGCGCGATAATAGAGGCGGCTTCAAAGGATGGGAGTGCTACGTCGAGGATATACTGAAGGTGGTCGACCGCACTGAGTGTGTCTTGATGGAGATTCTTGATGAACCCAAGGGCGTACGTTGTGTTCAAACGGGTGTTAGGCAGAACAGTCGTTCATTCGCGGGATTCGGTGATCGTTGTCATCGGCGAACTTCAATCGGTTGTCATAATTATGATTGGTGGTGATGATGGCTGTATTAACTTCAACCATGGTCACGTATGCGATCACCTTGGATGCCGTTGAAGATGTTCCAACGACAGGAGTTAACTGGAGGCTTCTCGCGTACGCAAGGGAGGTACAATCTGGATCACAGGGGTAGGTATTCGGATGCGATGGTTCGGCCACCTAATAATTGACAAGGGAAAATGCGTGAGACAAGTACAAACGCTTTGCGTGCGAGTTTGACAAGTTCACAACCGAATACCTTACATTCATCTAGGCGTCTGCTTTGGCCAGTAGCAGTCTGGCTGGCATTGTTACCTTGACGTCCAGAAAAGCTCAATGCCCCCTTAAACCGAGTCTGACGGATATTTCCTAGAATTGCACAGTGATCAACGTGAACCACGATGCCGATTACCGAAGTGCAGACAGAGTAGGGGCTCGAGCTGGGTCATCGTGCTCATTGGGTCAAGTGGGAAGAGAAGAAACCAGAGCCTGTCGTTGGAAATAGTGAAAAGAGTGGTACTTGTATTTCTGAATGAGGTCGAGAGATGTGCCTTGATCGGAGGTGGGGCGTTTATTTGCGGGTGTTTGAAGGAGAAGGCACCGGAGGAGGAATGGGGAGGATCTCTTCATCGTTAGCCACAGCGACGCTCATCCACCATGCGTCGTCTCACCCTCCACGCCTCCGCCCTCAACGACGAGGAGTACAACTTGTACACCTCAAGTCTTATCGACCTTGCCCTCTGTGGTTCTGACCCAACAAACAAGAGCCCCCGAGACGATGCTTTCTACGAGGACATTACCGTTAGCGTGCGTGAAGCACGAGCATGGCTACGTGGCCGCTATCCGGACATCCCGGTGAACAGCATTGACACTGTATGTTGACTTATTACTACATCATTAGCCTCACTGATGGTCGCCGGCAACGCGCTTGCTTATCTCAATCTCAGATCCTCAAGTTTTTCTCGCCGACTCTCTCACAAGCAGACACGCTCTCTGGAGGTCAATTTTTTGCAGCACTCAGACTCGTAGTGCATGTAGAGAGCGGCAAAGAAATTGACAAAGCCCTCGCCTTCACTCAAGGTGCGCCTCGTGTTCTTTTGTTACCCGACCCCTATTGCTGATCTCACTTCGTAATCAGCGCATCCTGCATCGTTGACAGTTTCGTCATCAACGGGAAAGCGACCGGGTGTCGCTCCTCCGCAACTATCAAGACATCTTGAAGACCCTTATGAATCGATTGCGACCTCTGCGCCGAATCCGTTCTCCTATGAGTCGGGCCAGCAACCGCCCTTACATCCCTCTCAGTACCAGGAACCCAGTAAAGCAACACATTCCTCTAATAATCCTTTTGTAACTCGAAGCAAGTCTCTGTCCTCGAGATCTGAGGGCTCGGGCAAACTTCCACCTCTTCCACCTCGAAAACCTTCTATCCCAGTTCCACCACCACCTCGTCATGCGTCCGTCTCCTCTCCACCACCAACTCGCCTCCAAGCTTCACCTACAAATGTCCTACGCCCCTCACCCTCTGCCACGCCCCAACCACATTCGCTCTCACACTCACATCCAACCTCGCATCCACCTCCGCCTCCACCCCCTAAACCGAAGCCGGCGACCCACGTAACTTCTACCCTCATTAAACAAAGCCTTCAAGCTTCCAAAGCTGCCCAAACGATGAAGAAAGCCGAAGAACAGCTTGAAAAAGAACGGGTATTGCAAGTTCTTCGGAGCAGCGCCGTTGTTTCCGGTGCGCGTTCCTTTGCCGGTGCCAGCATCTCCCGCTCATCCATAGTTATAGGTAGCAATATGCGGAGTTCAGGGAGTCGGAGTCCCTCGAAATGGCCACCCGTGCCCCCGCAGTCAGTGGTAGCTAAGTCTGATTCCAGTGCAAGCTGGAGTGGGAGCGAAGGGAGGGAGAAGCCGCCTTTGCCAAAGAGGCCACCACAACAACAACCGAGTCCGCCGATGTCGACGAATTCGTTAGAACAGGTCGCGCTGGCTGTTGCGCCGTCCGGAACGCGATCTCATCCACATACACCATTCACTTCAAGTCCCTTCGACTCACCGAACCAATCTCCTCTTACGAAACCCTCGCTCGATCTCCCTGGCGTTGCGGGTCTACCACCACCGACACATCCAGATCGAAAACCACACTGGCTCGCATATCAAATGTCCTCGACCTTAACCGACGGTCACTCATCTTCCTCTTCGATCTCGCCCTCCCGCCGTAACCTTGAGTCGTTTGAAGCTGTCTACAGCATGGGTCAACAACCCTCTCCAACTGCATCTTCATTATCCGCTGGTTCTCCCACAACGCCTACAGGTGAAGCATCATCATCCAGTACACCACAGCAAAGAATGTATCGAAGTAAATCATTACATCAACACCCGCCACCGCCACCACCACCCACACGACGCAGACGACCGGAAAGCATACAAGTTTTATCGAACGGTGAAGTCCTCTTCGGGGCCGGCTCCACGATGTCATCTTCCATCACATTGAATGACTCAAATAACGCACTGAAGAACTCCATTACACAATCTCCGCCATCACATCGTCGATCGCCCCACAGCTCTTCGTTCGGGGGTAGCGCGTCATCTTCTATTCTTGGCAATGGATTAGCTGGACATGGTGGAGGTGCAGAGACAATCCAACGAAAATTGGCAGAACTGCAACTCAAAGCTGAGAATGCGCTGCCAAAGCTGGAAGCGGCAAGATATAAAGCTGAGGCTGGGTTGAGTCGACGTGGGTTTATTCAGGGGAATGGACTTGGGCATGGCAAGGAGAGGAGTAGGAGCAGGACGGTTGGGACGGAGGATCGGGAGGGGTTGATGAGTGACTATTGCGGGGATCAGTATGGTCGTGATGAGGAGGGAGATGGAGTGGATAGACTTGACGGGCTGAGTATGGATAGTGGAGATGAAGACTGTGAGAGGGGAAGGGGGGAAGAGAGGGGAGTTGTTGTGGAACGCAATGAGCTGAAGTGGCCAGCAGGGGAGGGGTGGAAGCAGTTGTAGGTTATCTAGGTAATCCCTAATGATTTAGACTTGTTATGATCAGCTTCATGTATTATCTATTGCCTATGTTCTTTTGTTGTGAATAGCTCTTCCACTTATCTGGCTGGTCTGCCAATGCATGAGGAGCCTTTTGTGCCTGGTGTTTTGCACTTCCTGCATGTTGGTCATCAGCAACTTTTTTTTTTGTTTGTGAGCAACTCTTGTAGTGTGAAGGACACTTTGATTGAAGCCTGCTGGCTAGAGTGCATAGCTGGACTGAGGAACTTGAGAAAAAGTATGACAAGTAAGAGAAGCTATGCCATTATTCTG